>JAUOBV010001427.1:0-15254 GCA_032360425.1 Rubia occidens
TTCATAAAACTGCATACATGAACTTACTGAGCTATCCATTCCCCTGAAATGAGAAGAAGGAACGGAGACTTATATTGTATAGTAGAGTGATAAGAATAGACCTTGAGAGCATACCGATCTTCTGAATTTGGAAATTGAACTGGTGGGAGCTCAAGACCTCAACAAGTTTAGTGAACTAGACAATCGACATGAGATAATTCCATTTTATTAGGAATGGTTTTGTACTCTTCAGACGTAAAATCGACAAAACTGTGGATACAGGTAGGGATAATATACAAAACAACTAATCTGACAATGTTCTTCGAGAAATATCAGCATAGTGTTAGCAAAATGTGGTGTACTTCGCATCCTCACACTTTCACCAATTTGTTTGAAAGAGTTAACCATCCTTTCAGCGCAAAATATTGGAGGAAGTACACCATGTTTTGCAATAGAGAAGCTACGACTAGAGCTTTTGGCGATTTGTTGGAGGGGGGGGCTGTGCGACTTTGGGCTAATTACGCAGGCAGAAGGAGAAGAAGCTGGGGTTTAGGATTATTGGAGGAAGTGGCAGTCACATGAGGAGCTGGGGTTTAGGGTTATTGGCGGAAGTGGCAGGTGGTGGAAGAACCCACTCTCCAAAATACCTATGCTGGTAATGACCAATTCACAGTTGGGGATGGTACTTCTCTTCTGATTACTCATTTTGGCAATTCTATTCTTAATGTTGAGCACAATTCTATACCCTTAGAAATGCATAATATCCTATTTGTTTTTAGAATTACCTACTGTTTGCTGATTGTGTCTAAATTTACTTACGGTGACAATGTGTTTGTGGAATTTCACTCAGACCATTGCCTTGTTAGTAATTTGTAGGGTCATATCCTTCTAAACGAAACTGTAGAGAATGAACTCTATCACCGTTCACACTTTTCTTTTGCAATGTTATCCTCTGTTCATTCCCCTGCTGCATTTCATATTGAGCAGACATCTCCCTGATGCCGGCACCATCGTTTAGCTCGTCTAAAGAGGTTATTGGCCATCTTTCCATATTATCCGTTCAAGGAGTGGGGTTTGGTATACTATTTCTTCAAAGGGTTGTGTGATAATGATAGGCGTCAATGGAGTTGGAAAATCAACTAATATTTCCATGGTACACTGTTGTTGCAATGGAGCTTAATTGTTAAAGGCTTTGTTGTGTTGTGTTTCTAAGTCATTTTTAATCCATTTACAAGTTACGTATTGGCTGCTGCAACATAAATTCTTCCATCACCGCCTTTGTCATTAGGAGAGTGCAACAACGACCCTACCACTTGTGCAGACATGATTCTCCCTGGTACGATTATGTCTTGGGTACCACACTACAAATTCTTCTCCTTAGGCTTATAGAGGAAAACAGATAGGCATGATATTGTTGACTCTAAGGTTGCGAAGTAAACCAACCCCTTTTTGCTACTACGCTTTATCTATTTGCAACCCAGGTTCAAAGTCCAGCTAAGACTAGTGTATGATCATCATAAGGTTGACTTAGCATCCCACATCCATACACCCCTACAGTTCCAAAATATCGCTTCCCCTATTACACCTAGGTTTTACTACCCGTGGTACATTAATAAATGGGCCAACATGAAAGTAGCCTAAGGTGTATGCCAACATGGTGTAACAATCATTCAATTAACAAGAATTCAAAGAACAAGCCAACAAAATGTTCATAAGTAATAAAGGAAAGAAATATCTATAGAATCTCAAGGCTTTCTGGCCCGAGGCTGTAAGATGGTGTGTGCACATTCAGAATAGATGTCATATGGTAGCAGATGAAGACAAGAATCTAGAGGAGGCATGGAGTGGTGAGAAGCTTGAGGTGGAGTATTTTTGAATATTTTGATGTATAGCAAATGTTTTGTACTTGATAAAAAAATTAGTAAGCTGGATGATAAAAGCAGGAAATGCATCTTTCTAAGAGTGAGTGATGAGGCCAAGGCATGGAGACTATATGATCCATTTTCAAAAACTATCATTGTTAGTAAAAATGTGGTATTGAATAATAAGAAAGTTGGGATTGGGGTAAAACGGATGAAAAATCAAAAGTGATTTCTTCAAATGGAATGGAGAAAGTGATGAAGAACATGACGAAGGCGAGATCGTTGGAACAAATACAGACAATGAGAGGAAATAAGGTCGTTCATCTACTTGTGCATTAATTATTTTTTAAGATGTTTCTTTTGCAGCCAGTGTTCACGCATGTCAAAAGTTGTAAAATGACCAAATTTTATAGTACTCTCCCTTTGCAACCCATCCAAATGGTTTATCTCCAACATGCCCTGATCTGTTGTTATCCCTCTTCCCTTTCCACATTGCTTCAAAGATGAATCCATTAGGGAGATTGAATCTAAGTACTCTGAGACAGGGTTTGTACAGAGTTTGCACGGAGCATCAGGGTTTGCACGACTTGCCTTGGCGCAACACGTTTGAGCGCTAGAGCGACAGAAGAAATGAGGGTTGGAGTGAAGAGATAGATTAGAGAAGTCCATATCTCTATATGGGGTAGAGATACGTGATGTCTATCACAATCCGTCAAACTTTATCATATCTACTATCACATCCAACGGTGAATTATTGGAGGCAACATTACTGTGAGTATTGGAATTAACGCACACAGATCTAAAGGTTTTAAATAAGGATAAAGTTTAACAATAATGTGGTTGATAGGCACACGGCATCAAAGACATTCAGTTGCGTCAAAACTTGCCACGTGTCGCAGATCCTGGTATCGTGCAATAACAAAAACTCACGCGCCGCCAGAAGTTCTACCATAAGAGTCAGCCAGAGTTTGGTTCTTTTCTTTCTTCCAATATGTGTTTGTCGTGGTAATTAATTTTTATTTTATTTATTCGGTATTTTTTCCTTTAATTACTAATGTTTTATTCTCCTTTTAAGTCTTACAACAAAAAACATGGTAAAATTTGAATGTATATTTTAAATGGTCATGTTAGGCACGTATTAGGTACATTTTGATTTTAGCATTAGATTTAGAATGACTATACTAAACTACATTTTTTGGTTAACATTTTACGGAAAAATATGTTTGGTATTTATTATGTTTCCAAACTAGGTAAGGAGAAATTGGAAGTTAAAAGTTTTTTAAATACTAACCATGCATGCACACACCATTTTTTTTCTTTTAAAATATTTCCACCATATTTAGAAATTTAATAATTTTCAGAAATAGAAATTTCAAAATATTTTATAATCTAAATTTTACGACAATGACTTAATTTAATAGTTAAATCTAAACTGCTATTTATAGCAAACAAAAGACGCTGATTTTGGAGAGAAAAATAGGGGAAGGGTAAAACCGCAAGCTTTATTCCATTTGGACCTTCTTGTGAAATTCTCAGTTAAACATATTAAAATTCTCATAAAATTCTCAATTAGTATATTGAAGAGAAAAATGGGGGAAGGGTAATGAGAATCCTTGTGAAATCCTCTGGAAGAATTCAAGTGGCTTTTTCCATTAATTAGTGATTAAGACAATAATTTACAATTCAGACAGGAGGGAGTGGGATACATCCCTTTCTAGGTGGGAAAATAGTCGATTGTTCTACTGGGGTGGAAGGAAATTTTTTTGGTGTACAGCATCAGTGAGAATGATATTTGCATATTGGAGTTTGTCAAATGTCAATAATTTGAGGTTCTCATTTAACTAAAAATTATCCTACAAGGAAATTACTTAAACTTAATCCAACTAGTTACAGTATCCTATTGTCATTAATGTTATCAAGTGATATGTTAATGTCAAATAATATGTACATTTCAGTAAACTTAAACATTTGCGTGGATGTACTTACCTTTTTTCCATCGACTATGGAATTTGTTTTCCCCTTATGAGAAAATTATTATGCATCTTAGTTTTGTTTTTCTTTACTGACACACTAGATTACACCCGTGCTTTGCACTCTTTGCACGGAAATGAATTAAATATTATTAAATATAAATAAATAAACATATTTATAATATAACTTAAGTATTGATAAAAGTGTCCGTCTTTTGAAAGATAGTTTTTCCTTAAATTATTACAGACCCAACATTTAAACTGTAAATTAGAAGAAATGAAGATAAATTTTTTAAAATTTATGACAGAATGTTATTGAGGAGCGTAATAGGTGTATAGGCAATGATGTCCATGGTTGTTATATGAGTTAAGATAATGAAAGTTTATTCGTTCCAAAACAAAGATAAAATTTTTGGATTATATTAATCCGGTTATAAATTTATAACTATGCATGTTGCATAGTAAAATTTTAATATAGCAAATGAAAACTTTTACGTTTCTGTTATTTTAATTCAACATTTTCTTTCCATTAATCTAAGGAAAATGGTCTTTCCCAAAACCTTTTCTTTATATAATATTTATAAATCTCAGTTTAGTGAAACAACTTTAATATTATCAACATTGTATGCATAAGGATTCCATATAATATGAAAAATGATCAAAATTTTGAAGATTTGATTTTAATAGCGTGTCATTGCACGGTTTATGATAAAAATATATATTTTTTAATCATACAATTTTTATTAAATATTGAAATTAGATGATAATTTTTACTAATTAAACTTCGTGCAATTAAGTTATAGATGTCCATTTTCTTTTTCTTCCAATATTTTTTTAAAAAAAATATTGTGATTAATTTATAACATTGTGCTTTTTTCACTACCATTATCAATGAATCCTTTATGACCAAAAAATACATTCTAGAGAAAGTCATATTTTATTAAATATCATAGGGAAGACAAAAAAATCGGTGGTCAATGAATATTATACTCTGTACATTATTTTCAGACGAAACCAACAGTAAAAGTTAGACATTTCCAGCAACAGCGGTAGCATAACCAAGGTCAAATATAAGGAGGTGCTCATTTATAATATCAAAAAATTACATTCGTTAGATCTAAAATATTTAAATTAGTCAGAAATTCATGATTAATTGATTGAAGTAAAAAATTATAAAATATGAAGTTTTGTAATAGATAAAAATATATAAATTCATAATTTTAATTAAATAAATAAAATTATTAAATCATTAAAATATCAATATGTATAATTATTAATTATAAAAATTGATTTTAATTTAATATTAAAATAAAAATATAATATAGCTTAATGAATTGATTTTTTTAATGTTATCACTTATCACATATTGATATGTGCTAAAATAGGTCATTTATAAAGATTAATTAACAAAAATTAAATAAAGTCGTACAAGAAAAATGTAAATAAATTTAGAGAGTATTAAATAAACAATTGAAAGGATTTACAATAAAAATATTTCAGTACAATATCTATTATGTATAATTAGCCGGAGTTCCACCGTGCATTGCGCGGTGTTTTTGATTAAAAGAATATAATCTAATTATCATGTAATATTTGTGATTCACATTTAAATTAAAAATGAACAACTATATTAAATTCTAAAGTTTAATCGTCTAAAAATAATATATGGATTATTTAATGAAATGATAAATTTAATTAGAAATCATTAAATGATGAATAAAATAATATACTCCCTCTATCCCAACATAAACTGCACTTATACTATTCATTTAGTTAAAATTGACTAATTTAAACTATAAAATTCTATTGATATATAAATAAGGATATTATCATGTGGCATAGTATTAGATTCGTCTTAATGTATATTTTCTTAATACTAGTTTTTTATATAATTTTTAATTGTACATAGTTAAAGATATTAATAGTCAAACAATTTTTTAGGTCAGCAATCAAAAGTCAGAGTGTGCAGCTTAAACTGTGACAGAGGGAGTATTAATATTTAAATATTTTTTTTTATAAATAAATTTGGTGTTTAAAATAAGTATCATTTTCCTAGTTTCCCCGAAGCTTTTGACTAACTTTCCAAACTTTGAACACAAAAAAAATACTTGAAATAAAAGAAAACATACCTATGCCATATATTCCACCTTAATCTTGCGACAAATACTTACTTTTGATTGAAGAGTAACAAAAGCTACAAAGGGAAATTTTGCTTAGTTCAAACATTGGTGATGTGGGTTACATCGATTTGACTAATATATCAAGTTGTTTCATACGAAGCAGACCTAAGAAAGAGTGCTACCGGAAGCAGAAGAAGCTCGTTGATTGTATAGTGTTCGCGGCGCCTGGAGATACCTGGCAAGGCCTTTTGGCAACATTGCATCTTCGACATATTAACACGATGAGTTGTTCACCGACGATGGTGATCTGATGATCCTTTTATGTTCCTTCTCCCAGGATGATGCAGATGAGTAGTATATACAAGTGAAAGTGCTATTTTTTAGGAGACTTTCTCTAGTTTTTTTTATTATTAAGATTAGCCTCTCGACCTACTTTGTTTGGCTATCCATTTTGTTCTCTTATGGAGCTGGCATCTTTGATGTGTTGGAATGCTACCTTTTGAAATCTTATGTCGGAATTTCTTGAAAATTTTGTATACTACAAATCAAAAGGTCTTGTTTACAACTAAATTTGCTCAACTAATCACAGTTCTTCCATATTTTGAAGTTGATACCTTTGGTGGAGATGAACCATGGACGACGCCATCAGGGAATATAGAGGTTGAAGGCGATGAAAAGTCATCGAGTTCATCGTGCTGTTATATGATTTCGTCAGCAGCAGAGACCCATTTCTTGTGAGTTGATGATGTCTACTGCCCTCCGCTTAAGGTGGAAGATAAACTATTGGAGTAGCATTGCATGGGAAGTTTACCATGTTATCATCTTCTTCAGCATCATTAGAATCATGAATATAAATTTCAAGAAAGACATTTATACATGCTACCATTTATGAAGTAAATAAATGAGCAAAATAATATTCATTTCTAACCTCTGAATTTAGAGCTTCGAGTACGACTTTAGGAACTAGGACAAAACTCATCTGGCACAAAAGAATTGAGAACCCTTCTGATCATAGATGACCAATCATTACCCCGACATTCCCTCTTAAATTCCACTCTGGCCTCTTCACCCAGATCACCACCTTCTTGTCGATGTAAACTGATAAAACAGATTGTTTCAACCTTTCATTTTCTCCACCACGCCTTAACAGTACATCGTGCGTTGTCCCTGAAATGGAGAACTGTGCCTCGGTAGAACACTACGTATTTCTGGAGAAATGCTCCTATCTCGAGACTAAAGAGAATTTGGCAACTGGGGTCCCCTTTTTGAGCTTATGCATAGATGCCATCTTCAACTAAGTCCTATTTCTCAAACATGTTCCCCTTTCACTAAAAGAAAAGATTTCACGTTACATAGAGACATTCTGTTATGTGAGCTCCCTCTCCATTTCACAGAGCTTGTATTCTTCATATTGCTACTTGTTAAGTTTATTAGACCACTCATTCAACCTTTGGTCCAACTCCTTCTCTAGCCCCGACTATAACTCTTTCTTCTTTTTTTATAACCTTCGAGTCTCTGTCTCTTATTCTGCCTTAGCCATTTGAACTACGAAGTCCTATTAGAAATCCAATCCTTCAAAATAGTAGCAATCTCATAATCCAAAACTACTCTCTCTACGTTCAAGCAAATTGTATGTAAAATTGAGTATGGACTAAGTTCCTTCAGGTTAAGAAAGTTCTTCTGAATAGAGCATGATCCGATCCTCAACTTCTTTGAACTGTCTAAATAACATCTCATTATCCACTCTGATCTTGCACATGTTTCATGCAACAAGCTTCTTTTACTATTATGTGTCAAAAGGAAAGGATCTTATAAAATAAAAGTTACCTAATCTCCAGCAAAAGTATAAGTAACCTTCTTATACTCCATCAAAAGAATTTCACTCAAACACTCATTTGCAAAAAAACTCTTAAGTATCTCCACCACTATTTCAACTAAACCATTAAACCCTTAGATGAATACAAACAAAATATAAGATAAAAATTGCATGCTACGCAAGAACTTGTAATAATATGGGGTATATTATTAAATCTAATAATTTAGGTACATGCATATGTGTTTATCATGATTCACTTCTACCACAGTGGATGAATGATTCGTTCAGTTTCTCACTTAAATACATGTGTGAATGTCTGGATGCCAGTACGTGAGGGATATATCTAGTATGAATGACATATTTATTCTCCATTATTCTAAATTGAACATACAACTCTTTTGATGCACGATACGCTGTGAGTTTAGGTCTTCCCTGACCACATATATATTACTCGGTTAAAATGTATGCATTCACAAGCAGAGAAAAGAAGACTATCATGCACTCTATAGCCCATACGAACTCAACAAACAAATGTAGAATATCACCTTTCAATTAAATTATGTTTTGTGAAAAGATGGAAATTATTGCCAACCTTTTAGATCAGATTATTCATTAGGTGCATATTTAACTGAGAATAGCACATGGCAAATGTTAAATAATATCTCAATATTTCAAAGATGTAGTTTACATTGTTAAAGAGTTGCTTGAAGTAAGAATCAGATCTTCTAATGCTCTTATATGCTTCGTCCAGAACAAACCGTTCCACACATGAAAGAATAGAGACACAACATTTAAAAGCAACAAAAGTCATACAAAAATACACTCCCTAACAAGAGACAAACAGAAACAAGAAATGTCTAAAGACTGATAAAAGACATTTTTTAGCGTTACTCTTGATGAATAACACTAAAAATAGTCCACGAATGAACAAGAGAACAATTTGTGACCAATTGAGATTTAGAACCTGGTGTTGGCATACAATCCAGTCAAAACTCATCTCTTTTTTTTTATCAAAAGAAAAGGAAGGACTTGGAGGTTGAGATGATATGTTTAAAATAGTCCACGAATAAGTATATCATTAAATTATTTAATAGGTCCATAGTATCAACTTTCCATGTAGAGGTTCTTGATTTACTTAAGTCGTAACTGTAAAATAGTTAATACCCTAGGAAGCCCATTAGGCAATGAGAGGACAGTATTCACACACAAAAAGAGACCGAAGGATAATTATTTTTTAAAATTAGATGAAAGAAAAAGAAATACACATGCCAATTAGAAAAGAAGACAACATCAGCTTATGCAAATTCCTCTAAGCATGCTAAGAAAATTGTTCACTTTCTTTTCCTGTACAGTTTTGTTAGCCAGCACAAAAACAGACCAAATGTTACATATTTAAGAAATGCTCAACCTCTGAACATCTCTTATTTGTGGTTAAAAGTTAAGGCATTAATTTGACTATTCATAACAATATTTGCTTTCTGTCCATGCCCATAAACTAAGAAATTTTAAGTACGAACACAATGGAATGAACTTAAATTGAAATAGATGTAGCTAAATGGTATGAATTATTGGGTTGTATATACTTACTAAGAAGTTAATTTTGAAGATTCCACTTGAATCTAGTATAATGTTCTAATTATAATTGTGAAGATTCCACTTTAACTTAAATGCAGTTCAAATATTATAATGATGGCTAAGTTGAGAAGAAATCAAATGAAATAGCAATGGATGAAGGGTTATACTTAATGATATCACTAACAATTTGGATGGCTCCAGAAAAGGGAAAAGAGTACAACTCTTGCTTAATCAAATAACAATACAAAGTTTTTTCAGAAGTAGTCGGGTAGTACCACGGTTAGCTAAGTGTAACCCGAGAGTTACAAAGTATAGTACAAGAGTGAGCTCATCATTTCACACAGTATAAATGAAACATTGCACACGTCAAATTGATAAATTAACTCATTATACCCCAAACAACAACCTAGGGTTTTAAGACTTCAAGTTGTAGCTAATCAGATTGAAATTCATATAATTGCAAGCATCATCAGCCAAAATAACATAGAGAATTAGAGTATAGACTAACCTCAAACTTGGTGGTAATCCCAAAATTGCCACTGAGAGGGGTTTTGGCCTCAAAGATGATGTTTACCGCTCCGGCAGACCTGAATCGAGGGTCATATTGATGGAATAAAAAATATCCATTCCCTACAAAGTTAAACCCTTCAGCAACTCCTGCATAGTGGTATCTACAAAATTTGTACATATGTAATAGTTACTATTATAGATATATGGCGCTTAATTAACTGCTTCCCGTAGACGAACCCAGACTTCCTCGAGGCCACCGGCTCCTCCAACACTTCACCGAAAACAGCAAGATTTAACAAAATTTACCAAATTAATAAGATAATCCCATAGTATATTACATTCGAAATTCAATAATACCTCGTGATTTCTTCACCTCCAAGACAATCACTTATATGCAACATAGTGCTATTTTTGTTGGATATTTGGAAGACTCCCACCCAAGATTTGACTTCTGTTCCTGGGTGCTACACTTAAAAGCAACAGTTGGCAATTCCTTCATGAGATACTTGATCCAGTTTTCAAGAGCTTCCCTAGGAACGAGATATGAAAAGAGATCCCAAAAAACAAATGACTTCATGTGAAAATAATTATGTTTCTTACATGCTTTCAATATGAATTTATAATTTTGATGTTAAACTATTCCGTGTTTGAAAAATGACTTAAACTCTCAGCAACCTCCACCCAAAAAGATCCATGAATGCAAAATATTTTTAAAAGCAAAACATTCTTCGAATTACTTAAGAAAGAGCATACATAAAAGAAGCAAGCCTATTTTATTCAGCAACAATACAAGATGCTTCTCAGGTCCTGCCTTCAAAACCATCTTTTCCATATCCAAGCAATGGGAATGAAGAGGATCTCGAGCCTCAAGTACTTCCAAAATAATATCAGAAACATCAATGACTAAGACCAACTCCTTGTAAAAGGCCCTTTCTGAACGATCTGGATCGATCAATAAAATTTCTGTGTCAGTAAGAGGGAAAGCTAAAACCACACAACTCAACCCTCATAAGTCATAACACTCCAGTGGAAGTATAGTAACTTCAACCTACCCTGAATTTTATTGGTCGACGCTGATGCATCACCCAAATCATATCACTTGCAGGGATCATTGTCATCCAGCTTCTCATCATCATCCTCCTCCAATATTCCTAGCTTCCTCTTTTCTTCCTAAACACAAAACAAACAACCCGAAGTAAAAAAACAGATGCAAACAATTTTTGAAGTAAACAATGAATAGTAAAAAGCTTCAAAAGGAATTCAATATGCAACAGAAACAAGCCCTTGTTTACAACCAATCACCAAAAAGTAAAAGTAAAAAATACCCCATTAAAATTGGTTAACCCTTAACCCAGTGAAAACCTACTTCAGCAGGTGCAAAAAATACTAAATTTCCAACTAAGAATATTTTATTGAATTCAACCTACAAGTTAAGCTACAAAAAATGAAGAACCAAATTAGGCTAGCAAAGAGGCACATTTCTCGAACTTAAGAACCTTGCACCCTCACATGAACTCCTTTTAATCAGAATCCCAAACACATTACAATCTAACACAATCCAAAACCCAATAAAATTAGATAAACACGTTCTACTGGAAAATATAATACAGTAATAACAACTCAGCGTTTAGAAAATATGCATCACAACAAATGTAGAGAGGCATACCCTTTCTTTACGGGCAACTTTCTTCTGCTCGCGCTCATCGAGGGAACGAGCGTGGCGTTCCTCGAGAACCTTGAAGAATAGGAACATAAAAGAAGAAACGATGAAGAAAAGGAACAGAGGAAGGCAAAGCGATGTCGTTTTCTCAAAGTAAGGATGTCAAAATTACTCAAATATCCCCGATTGATACCAATAGCAAACAATCCTTATTATCTGGTGCTTTGCGATAAGAGAAAATTTTCTGTTAGACCGACTAACAGTCATATTAATAATAATAATAATAAAATTATTTCAATAAATTTTAGGGTCAAATTATAGTTATCTATATTTTGCAATACATTGTAATTTTTTTTTTAAAATTATAGAAATATTGTTGAAGTAAATAAAAACAAACATCGAATCATCTCATTAGTAACGTTGATTAAAAAAATGACATTGTATAAAAAATAGTGGATTAAAGCAAGACTTTGTGAAAGTATAATGTTAAATTATAATTAATTCCATTAAATGTGTTTTTAATATTTTTAACATGTGTTATTATATATAGTTCCATTATATATAAGTAAAATTCTCAATTATACCTAATTATATTAAACTTTTAATTATTTTTCAAATGTTACTGTGCCCCCTCTAAAAAACTATTCTGGATCCGCCACAGCTTACAAATGCTCCCAAATCATAAAGTAATCTAACCTAATCAAACCCATGACATAAATGATTTCAGAAACCATAAATGCAAGGAAATGAATGAAGAAAAAGAGGAATTATGGTTTGAGAAGTTTTATATCCGCTTCCCGTTTCTTGGACCAAAGGATAAAGCCTTTTTATATAGTGGGAGGAGAGAAGGTTAAAAACCTCTGGTCAAAACCTTAGTCATTAGGGCGGAATGGACCATGCCAGTGATTCTGGGAATAGACCGTGTAAAAGTACACAATTTGTTTTTCAGGCCTTGTTTTACATGGTCCATTCTCTGAGACGTCTTCTTGGAACTTCTGATCTGGCACAATTCATGTATATTTACACGGTTCATTCACCGGAACTCCATTTCTGGGCACTTTTTCCCGACATGGTCCATGATCTATGAACGTTTCTGATATGCCTTGGTGATTTGTTCTTTTTCTTACCTTCTTCTTCTCTCAACTTTTTCTATCTTCTACCAATAAGTCCAATGGTCTTCATTCTGCTAACCTATATTGCGATTGCCTTTCTATCTACTATCATTCTTGGGAATGACCTTCTCCGATGATAATCTTTATTTAAACTCACAAAATTACATAGACCACTCATGGAGGAAAGATCGCATTAGGTTACATTTTTTTTTACAAAATAGGAAAGTTAATGCAAATAATCAAATGAAGAGGTTTAAACCCTCTATCATGAAAATCCATATACACCTAAATATCCACAAAAAAGCATCCAATTAAAAAGTGGTTCTAAATACTCTAAGAAAACATGCAATTAACGTCTCATCAAATCCCCCACAATTAAACATATACTCATACTCGAGTAAACAAGAACAAGCAATGGCCTAAGGTTATACCTAAGCAAATTTTTTCACAAGACCACCCTAACCCAAAACACAAGAGTTAACAAGAACACTCATATCTTGGCCCAAGGAATCCTAAACCACCTAATCATGCCAATAACAAGAATGAGGTATAATACTCTAAAGATAAACAAGAAGATAGCTTATTCTACCACAGGGAACTACCAAAAGGCACAAACAAGAGAAATATATATAATTTTTCATTTTCTCTCATTTTGCCTAGAAGCTCTCTCAGATTTTCATCCCAGTCTTTTTTTTAATATAATTTTTTCAAGCCTCACACCTCACTTATTCCAACAAGTTTAAGGTCTCTCATTTTTTTTCATAGGTTTACCTTTAGGGTTTTCAACCTATCTGGGCCCCCCAATATTGCCTAAATCGCCCTTTCAGCTCATTCTTTTTTTAATCTTTATTTTTTTTGAATTTTTTCAAGATGTATGCTCAAAAGAGAGCTTCAAACTACATCAAAAGAAACAAAAACAATCATAAAAAAATCCCAAACAAAAATCCAAGGTGTCTTCACACCTAAAAACTGACAAAAGTTTTTTTAAAAAAAGAATAACAGAGGAATGTCATCATTAAAGCATAAATATAAAGTGTTTTTCATCCCCCCACACACAGTATATGATGCATTATCTTCTATGCATGCAATGTAGCTCAAAATTGTAGAGGGGAAAACTGAGAAACACCACAAATCCTCATTCCTCATATCGGTCACTTAGGGTCATCTTGGTGTGCATGGGTGCTCGCCTCTCCTCGGACAGTTTCTGCTCCTTCTCGGTCTAGTCTGTGCCACTAATGGTAGTAGCCTACATCCCTACTATAACCTTCTCATACTCCTAACCTTTGTACTGCCACCCTTATGTCACGTCCTGATCCATGTAGTAAATTTGTTCCTTGATGGAAGACAAGCGGTAATCGTAATCACCCACCATGTAGCTCAAGTGGCTGAATTCATCTCTGATATCAAATAGTTCATGCCCAAGCCTATTTAAGGCGCTGACCATACTCCTAATATGCTTTCCTTGAGCTCTGAACTGATGGTCGAAAGTGAGCAACTTATCGTAACCCAACTCTGGCTATAGTGGCACATACTTCTGGAAGGGAATGTACATAGGATGTTGTCACGGGTGCTGTTGTGGAGATGATAGTGGTTGAGGGCTCCACCGATAGGACCCATGCTCAAATAGCTGATACTAGGGAGAGCTAAACAAATTATCATGTGGAGAATACTACCCGGAGGACTCGCCTAGTAGATCTGCGGTGAAGGCTGTTGTGGTTCCTGAGGCCGAGTCTCTTGTGTATTCATACGCTCGAGACCCTGAACATGTGCCTGAGGCTTCTCCTCATCCTGACCTTGTTGTTCAAGAGGTAAACACAACTACTAGAACTCATCTGGCTCAATAAGCATGTCTGTCATTGTGTTCCCCCTCCATAGGGGGTGTCCTATGCTTCTGGGGGAGCTTCGAAGGGTTGAAAGAGCTCAAAATATCCAAAAAAATCACCAAAATTGCTACAATGGCATATGATATCCAATAAACCCGATTCAATAGCACCTACAATAGATATAACCACAATCCTTAACAAAATCACAAATCCAAACAACCAACAACCCATAATTTGAGTTTAATTTTTGGCCAAATTATCTCGGAATCGGATGATGGAATGAAGGAATTAACCCATGGGGCTGTGTGAAAACACCCTTGAATCAAAGGCCAATATGCTAGGATGTCCGACCGTCCAAAAATTACCTTTTTTGTTTTTGAAGAAAACTTGAAAGAAGGTTAATAGGAATTTTTGGTCGAATCTGGATATTATATGGTGTTTTAGGATAGGAATTTTAGTGGGTTTTGTGCATCTGGGATAGAGGAAGGGATTGGAATTAAATTTGGGGACATTTGGTTAAGAAATGAGGAGTTTGGATGACAATTTGGTTCAGCCGTGCATTTTTTAGGATAAGGGAATGAGAGAACTGCTGGGCGTTACTATATATGCTGGGCCATGCCAGGTGGAAAGGTCCGGATTGGGTGAAAAAGGGCGGTTAGGCTTTAGCCGGAACAAACCGTGTAAATTGGCACAGTCCATGCCTTGGGTTTGTTCATTCATCATGGTTCATGCTCTACTATCCTTCCTGGCTGAAAAATCCACATAACTTCTTTTTGGCCCAAACCTAATACCTTTACCCAAAAACACAAACAACCAACATAAACATG
>JAUOBV010001627.1:0-15240 GCA_032360425.1 Rubia occidens
ACTTTTACTACTTCTAGTGAAGATAAAGCTTATATACTTCTTTGATATTAGTTTACAGGAGTGAATTCGACATCTCTCGCTAAACCTCACTAAGACCCCTTTAGTCGT
Source organism: Rubia occidens (assembly GCA_032360425.1). Lineage (NCBI taxonomy): Eukaryota > Viridiplantae > Streptophyta > Magnoliopsida > Gentianales > Rubiaceae > Rubia > Rubia occidens. The sequence continues at coordinate 109 of JAUOBV010001627.1, forward strand.
TCAACGCCTAAAGGTGTCCCATTAATGAAATTAAGTACGAAGAATCAACAAGCTTGGTAATACTTATAAACACAACACCATGCCTAAGCATTGAACCAATTCATGCATTTACACAAGAATAGCCAAGAACGTTCAACGTTCATAAACCTCTATCATTTGCTACACAAAACAAACATGACAAAGAGTTCAACATTATCACGTTTATCTAGCATTCATCAAATCACCAACAATATTAGAAGCTCCAACCCATGCTTTTGGATTTCATATCAAAATTAGGGAGAATTAGCTACCTAACACATAATCATACAAGCAATTCATATACTCAAACTTCCAATATCATTAATGAATTCAAAAACCCAATCTAAGAACAATAAATGCACAATAGCAAAGCATTAAATGGGTCATAAATAGATCACAAGACATGGGCTTGGAAGCCTTAATCAATTGCTCCCAAGGTTATGTTTATCTACTAGAGTTCATACCAATTAACAAAAGAAATCAAACATGAATTCAAGAAGAAACTAATATGAAAATGGAAGAAAACCTATGGTTTTCAGTATTCTAAATTGGGAGAAAATGTTTAAGAAGAAAGAGAAAAGAGATGAGTATTTATAGTACAAATATTCCATAAAGTAAGTCTGGGCTGACGGCCGTCGCGACTCCTCTCCTTGGTCTTCATGTAGTTGTCTCCTCTTCCTTTCTTCGGGTCTTCAAAAAGTCTTCAATGTCTTCAAAATGGAGTCTTCAAGGTCTTCAAATATCCAACTATTACCTCGTCTCATGGAATGCTTATTACAAGTGATAAAAGAGATAAAGTCACTCTTAACTCTAGTAATAGGATGTCAAGGTAAAATAGAGTATCCAAAGCACAAAAGTCTACCAAAATGAGTACAAAATATCCCAAAAATAACTACATAAAACGGACACACCAGTTTCGTATGGAGAAACACATGGGTTCACATTGGTTGACCTAATTCGAGTTGGGTTTTAGGATAACAAGTTCATCTTAGCTGCTCAGGCATGCCAGGTTTTTATGTCATGGATCCTAGCAATGATAAGTTACACGTCGTCCTACATGGGAAGACGTTCTACTTGAAAGAGGAGATTGATTATCCTGTTCGAGCCGAATGTCCGGAGTTTCCATCTGTATTTCCAAGTTTTGAGGATGTGGGTGGAGTTTTGGTAGGTAGAAGGTCACATGGCAAGGGATCTAGGTAGATGAGAGTGGTCAAATTGTGGGGGCGATGTTGTCTTGAAAAAGAAAAGATAGGTGGACCTTTTGACCTTAAATGTAATTAGTATTATGCTTTTGTGTACTCCCCAATGTCCTATGTATTCAACATATCGATATTAATATATGCTTTTGGGTTTAGTTTGGCTGTAATATCGATCAGTTTTATTTTGTCTTTCTTGTTTTTTGAAAATGAAAATAAAACCCACCACTAGTTGGGGATCCGAGAATCGGTGCTAGAAAACAAGGTTGCTCTGTTTCATCAAAGGCACCGGTATATACAGAACCAACACCAGTAAATAATACCGGTGCCCCATACTTAGATAATAATTTGGAGCTTTACTCTCTGGTGTAGGAAAATGTTAAAAATTGATTTAAAGCAGCGTCATGTAGATGTTTTTAACTAACAAAGGCACCATTAATGCGATAATGGGCACCAGTATGAGTACTGGTGGTCTGTACTTAGAAATATTTTTGAGACTTTGATCTTGGGTTTGCGAAAAAAATTGAGAATTGATTTGAAGCAGCCACATGCTGCTGCTTTGTCCTAAGATAGGCATAATTACATGTATTAATTAGCACCGGTATTGGTATTGGTGCTCTGTATTTAGAAATGTTTTGTTTACTTTGCTGTCAGGTTTAGAAAAAGGTTTGAAAATTGATTTAAAGCAGCCTCTGGCAGCTGCTTTGACATAAAATTGGCACCAGTATATATCCAAACTGGTAGCCGTATTAGTACCGGTGACATGTACTTATGTCAGTGTTTTTGATAAAATTTAATGCAATTAATTTAAAGCAGCCTCCGACAGCTGTTTTATCCCTACATAGGCACCAATTTTGTGAGTTTATACTGGTGTTGACTGCTCTCCTTTTTAAAATAAAAAGGCAGACCGGTATATGTTTTACCTTCCATGCCCGAAGTTAGATTCAAAATATTCCCTACTCTTACCATTGCATCATCAATTCAAGGCTTCACAAGAATTAAGGCAAGTACTCTTACTAAACATTCTTCATTTTCTAAAGAGAGTTGCTCATGCAAACATTTTCAAAATGTTTATTCATGTTCAAAATGTTTCAATGGCGTACGTGTCATTCATGTAGATCAGTTACATTTGTGTATTCAATAGATTTATATTGGTTTCCCTTGGATGTTTGTTCATGTATTGAAAATAGTATTTTTCATGTTTTTTATGCATGCAAGGTGTATGTTAAAATGCTTGAGATGGCACAAAAAATTCCTTTGATGACGACACGTAGGGCATCCTCTTCTTCTCCGAGGCTTCAATCAAATATCAAACAACAATACAAGAGGTTTGTGTCAAAAGAGGCAAGGTTAATCGAACAAACTTACAGAACAAGGTACCCATATTCGGAGAGGGGAATAGGAGCATCTCTCCCGTTTGAAAAATCTATCTAGTTACTTGGGTGGGAAAACTTGTGTGACACGGATGATAAGTTGCCTAATGTTCCCACCGAGGAGGATGAATTTCCTTCTTTCTATACCAAGGTTGATAACATGTTGGATTATGATGTTTCCACTGGGAAGGAGATCATGAGGACAGTTACTAGGCATGGAACCGATGTCGATTCACTTTTCAAATTGAGTTTGACCAAGATTCCAAAGAAGACCCTCACGCCCGAGATGAATGGATGGTATCACTTTTTAGCATCTAGAATGGACCCGATCACAGTGAACACAGAGGTGTACACAATTAGGCTCACATATCTATACGCAATTAAGTAATAACTTCGATGAAATGTAGGTCGTCAAATTTAGAATAGATAGAGAGAGGATGCGGAGAAAACTAGTTGCTACGGTTACTACAACATCATCTTCTCACTATGCAACAAAGCTGATGTCCCTCACTATCCGCACAACACTATACGGGCAACCGATAGGTAAGATGGTTGTAGACTCTTTCTAAAAATAGGATTATGACAATGTGGTTCCTTTATTGGAATCTAGAGTTCCAGCGTTGGAGGTGGGTGTTCAAAATCTCCTTGCGGAATCATATTATTAAAGATCCTAGTACAATCACATCGGTAAGGTTTTTAGGTATCGATTCCCCGATGCGGTGACAGTGGTTGGAGATTTCCCGATATACCGCGACCTGGGTGATGAGTAGTGCAATGTGTGGACCATCTCTCAAGATGCATAAATGTGGGATGAAGAACCATTTGTAAAATATTATTCTTGAGTTTGTATAACAATTTGATAACTATCGGCTTAGGTCCTTTGTCTTTTCTTTGAACATTTTGAACAAAATAACGATATTTCCTTAGTTTTAGTCTGAATATTGATCTTGGAAGTGTCATATTATTGTTTACATGTTTTGAGGAATATCCAGTTCTATTGTTGATTTTTTTTTGTGGTTGAAGGTGAATACTAAAATAAATTAGATCACACTGTCATTTATAATTTTAAAAAATGAGACCCACAACTTGGCAAAGGGTTTTGAAAGGCTTCCATTAACCAATTAAACCTATAAAATGCCATGTTTCAATTGGATGTCATTCAATTTCAACCGTGTTTCACTTATTTTGCGTTTGGACAATTCCAAGAATGTTGGAGGGAGCTAAGTGCAAAAAGCAAAAAACTTCACTCGGCATCCAAATTGAAATCCGATCGGACGTGAGGCTACGATATTAAACCTTAATGAATTTTCCAAGTTTGTAAAGGAAAATTAATAAAATATCGAGCAGAACATCGGATTCCATAAACAAATCCGATTTCTATTTATTAATTCAAAACAATCATCCATAAGTTAGAACATGTACTAGCAGTTTGAAATGTATACCCTAAAAATATCAGTTATTTAAAAGTCTTATATTCAGGAAATAATAACAAAAATCACATTTTCCAAGTAATGGATAAGGGGTTCAAACACTTTTGGGTAACAGTGCAATTTCCTAAAATTTTGTACATTCTACGTTCAGTTTCGAGGACATTCCATTTACCCAATCCTGACCAAATTGCAAGTTAGGATCATATATTATTTAATTTCATTTTGAAGCCGCCAATTTCTTATTTTGACAATATTCTTGGAGGCACCTAATTGCAAAAGCAAAAACTTCACTCATAGGTCCAAATTAAAATCCAATTGAATGCGATGTTACATTATGAAATCCATCTGCATATTCCAAGACTAAATCAAAACATTTATTAATAATTTGTGGGAAAGACTTACCAACAATCCTTCCCATTTAGACTTCCTAGCTTCTAAGTAATCAAGCGTAAGATACTCTAAAACATGTACTAGCGTTTTACTTAATTTCATAAAAAATCTATATATTAATGCACCTATATTAATCCAAGAATACCCAAAATCATGTTATTTTAATTCAATGTAGAAGGGGTAAATTAGTTTTGGGCAACATTGTAATTTTACCAGAGTTACATAGGTGCCTTTTTCGTTCATCACTGTTACGAATTCTTTCTAAAACGTATATATTTAATTTTTAATTGAATTTTTAACCCAATTGCATAACTACACCAATCGAGAAAACTCTATTCTAAATATTGATATCAAATTATGTAAAACATTGATAGATTAAGTAACGACGGTATTTCAATGAAAAAACCGGTACTGAATAGTGGAGGGAATACAAAATTTTCAATTTTTTTTCAATAAATGGGTGGGAAATTCAAAATTTTATGAATTCATGCGCCATCTTAAAAAGTTGACATACTGGGCTGAATAGTTTTTCAGCCCATGTCCAAATATACAGGCACTGGTTATCTTATAATGGCACCAGTATGTTTAACTGGTGCTAAATGCTGAGTAAAGTTTTTTCCCTATTGCTCTATGTCCCAAATTTTGGATAAAAAAATCAGTTAAAGTAGTCAAGGGCAGATGCTTTATTTCTACTTGGCACCAATATTTTCAAAACAACACTGGTTGAAGTACCGGTGCTTAGTACTTAAAAAAAAAATTACCACTTTCTTTCTGGATGGTGAGTGAACAACAGCCTCATGCAGCTGCTTTGTGTTAATATAGGCACCTGAAATTAGTTAAATATCACTGGTGTTTCACCGGTGCTCTATACTTGGGGAGTTTCTTCTCTCTTTATAACATAGTAGAAATTACATAGGCACCGGTATGTCGAGTTTCATACCGGTGCTAATTCTACTAATATAAAATGTGGCCGACCATCTTCCTCGACATAACGGTTGTAGTTTCTCTTCCCAAACAGTCTTCCAAGCGGTTTCCCACCTTTAATCCGATCTTTGACCAAAATCTCCACCACCATCACTCCTCATTCAACCTCCACTACTCCACTTTCCCAAATTCACCATATATAACAAACCAAATCACTCCCCTTTTTGTATCTCAAAACCCATTAACTCGGAAGTGATGACAAAGTCGCAATCTTCAAATGTACTTCATGCTTTTTAAGTTTTATTTGTTGTATAGAGAATTTTACTTCCTTTGGTTTCAATGAAATGGGTATGAAATCATAGGTGTTCGATGAAATGTCTCAATGGAGCTTAATTAGTGTTTAGTTGTTTAGGGTTGTACTCATTACAACTACCATGGTCAACATGTTGTTCGAGATGTAAGAAACGTAGTTCATTTTGTGATATGTAGTGTTTTGTTCACAATGTTTCTTATTTTGTGTATGAGACACCATTGACATAATTGCTGAAATGTGGTTGTTGTTAGAAAGGATTCAAGGTGTCTCGATTACCCGGAATTGTAATCGCTCTGAAAATGTTGGTATGCTGCTGTGTCTTGCATTCTTTTTTTTGGTTGTATGATCATTAAATTTTCACTCTTATGTTAGATTTCTCCACTTTGATATAAGTTCATCATGGATTTTCTACACAATTTTTATAATTATTTTTGTGTTACTAATTATTTTTATTTGTTTTCAAGTTTAGATGTCTCCTAAATTTTAAAAAAAAAAGGCTGCTGGAAAAAGGAAGAGGAGTAGTCCTCCACCAGAAAAACAAAGGGTAGGCCAAATAAGTTAGACATCAGCCGGAACGTGATAAAGAAGCACAGGTGGTAACCCTCAAAATTCAATTTGAGGAAGAGGGAGGGGTGCAATACGTTCCCCTACTGAAGAGGGTGCAACATGTGCCCCTGCGGAAGAGGGTGGTGAAATGGAGTCCGACGGCGATAGAGAGGGAAACAACCATCACGATCTATAGAATGATGACATTACCAAGGGAGGTGGCAGTCAGGTGAAAACCTTCGAAAAGTTTGAGATTGCCACATATTGTAGGGAATGAGAAACAGATACATGATAGCCAAGAAAAGAACTGTGTCCCTGTCACATTTTATTGCATTGATGGTGAGATGGTTTGTGTTAGAAATTGGAGCACTTGGATCGCTTATTGCAACTACGCATTTTAGAGGCGGGTCAGATTTGGTACATGGGCACACTGGCCAAACGTTCTGTTAGATGAGAAGGAGGAGGCGTGGAAAGACATAAAGGTAAAACACTATTTTATATTACTTATATTTGAAATACGTAACTATTTATGTTAACCTATATATTATGTAATAACCCTTCTCAAGAAAGTTTCAAGTTTGAAACAAAAATGACTGAAGAAAAATGGAGGTCGTTGAGGAAAGATGTGGTAGGCAAGGCTGCTGATGCACATTGTAATTGAAATCGAAGGTTGCAAACAAGTACATCTATTTCATGCCGAGCGGCAAAATTCCAAAGTACAAACCATGAGAAAAGTACAGGTGGGTGGATGATGAGGAATGGAAACTTTTCGAGGAAAATAGAAAAACAAAATAGTTCAGGGTAAGTATAGTTCTTAAATCAAATCACAAATATTATTTCAATACTTATCAACTATTTCATTGTGATAATAACTGAATAGAATTTTTTTGGGTTTCATAAAACGAGGGAAAGTGCCCAATCAAAGGAAAATAAATACAGACACCACACCGGACCAGGGGGCAACATGGATACAAGGGTAAAACTTATCGAACAGCTAAAAGAGAAGGAAAGAAAGAAACTAATAGATCACAGCTACATTGAAGAACATATTGAGCAGGAAATAAGTTCCAAGAATTTTAAGCTAGACAGATTGCTTGTCTACCTTGAGTCAAACAAGGGAAAGGATAAAGATTACCAAACCCCGAAAGTCAAAGGCATAGCTGTGGAAATTGTAGTTATTAAATTCATATAAAGATGTATGTCCATGTAAATATATTTTCAATACTAATCCAATAATATGCACTGCATTTGAGAATAGACAAGGAAAAAGAGAAAGAAACCCTAAAGCTGGCACCGGGTGAGGACATTCTGATAAGAGCCACCGAGAAAAATGATCACTTGGGTTTCTATAGAGGTACCCAGACTTAACTTCCAACAGATGTTGCTATTCCAAGTATAGTAAGAATCAAGTGTGGTAGTCAGGTGAAAACATTCGAAAAGAAAGACACCAAAAAATCCTCCACTAATTAGCCGGTTATGAAGGTGATGTTCGCTTACCTTGACCAGTTGGTCAAGGGAATGGCTGCAGCAGGTAGATTAAATTTTCTGGAGGGCCTGGAGGACCCGAAGAGCTTCATTGAGAAGGCCTTGGCTGGTGTATCCACCGGTCTTAGCTGCTCATATCGAGATCCCAACAATGTAAAAGAAGATGAGGAGGTTTATATGCATTTCATTTACTAAATTTCTACTTTTCCTTTCCTCTTTTCATTTTGATCCCAAAAATGTTTAGACTAACTAATTAATTGCTCTGTGCACAAGATTGTGAGTTGGTCACCTTGTTCATCAAAAGGTTCAAGGGAGAGAGGGTAAGGGTAACTAAATCTTGGCTCTAGAAATCTAGGCATCCTGATAAGGCACCAGATGCAGTTGCTCGTGTCCCTGTGTGTGAGTCAATATACCATTCCATAGCCGGATTACCGTCTATCAACCACAATTTCAATTATGTGGGAGAGGGCTTGAGGAGTGTCGTAGACTGGCCTATGACTTTGGCCGGTTGTGGAGATGAACCCTAGACCGAGGACTTAGAAGGCAATATGGCTCGGAACGATGAATTTTACTGCCTTAATGTCAATGAGGATAAGGAAATGAGTTCAACTAATTACTACATCTATTAAGATTTCATTCTACATTAAGATTCGTTTCATTTAGTTCATTTTCTCGCCAGGTGTCGACTCCAAATAAGTATGGATCGAGCAGATACCGTCCATCGAAGCAAAAAAAATCTGCATGAAAAGCCATTGAAATAGACACATCTCAAGACCATCCATCTTGTCTCATATTTAATATATTTTTTCTCATACTATCACTCGTTAATCTCAGATTAACAACTGGTGCACTTTCACTGCATGTCTCAACATGTGGAGCTACCTCACATACTGCAACGAGATTGTGAAAAACATGCAAGAGTTAAAAAAGATTATGTTGTCGCCAAAATTCTGATCTTCAACTTTTGGCACGAAACACAACACTGGATTGATAATCGATGGGATGGTGGATTTCGGAAACAAACTTGGAAAATTCAAAGCGATGGTCTGACTATCGAATGCACAGATAGATGTGTAAATGAGGTAGGGTTAACTTTTTCACATAAACTGTATTAAAATTTTTTTCCAGAACTTTTAAGTAAATTAACAAATTTTATTCTTCAAGGAACCTCTGGGAACAAGTTCTCGACAGTAAAAATAGCCGCATACAGTGTTCCGTGCAACATTGGAAACTTGGTTTGGGAATTCAAATCTGCAGAAGTTGATAGTCGTGTGAGAGTCATTCTAGATACCATGCTTGTAAGTGATGTCGAGATTTATGTGGTTCCATACATTAAAATGTAAGTGACACTTTAAAATTTTCTCAATTTCAAAAAATTGTTCTTCTCTTTAAAATAATTCAGGTGCTATTTTCTTCATAATGTAGCGATCATTGGTACTTAGTATTCATCTATCCTAGTACGGAGGAAGTTTTTACCCTTGACTCGATGACTGGAGGAATCAAACCCCACAACACTCTTGAAATGAAATCACTTTCAGGTACATTCATTCCTTTAATTCGTACTAATTTGGGATATATACCAATATAACTATACCTAGTTGACTAAATACCAATATAACCCTTAGATAATTTTTTGTGCAAAAACAACCCTAACTAGTTGACATAAGTGCCTATATAATCCTAATACACTATTTTCGGCATTGACCACATGACTAAATGTCTTTTAACCTAAAATTATAAGCGTTGGGACATTTTGGCCCTCACCACCACCACCTCTAGCCAGCCACCACAACAAGGTTGGGGGAGAATAAATGAGGGAGAAGGGGTTTTGGGGAGAAGAAAGTAATTTCCTTCATTTTCCAAAAAAAATTAAAAATTTTAGTGGGGTAGAATAGTCATTTTGTTGAATTCTTACAGAAATAAGCTGGAATGGGTACAATTGCACTTGCATCAACTATCTAGGGTTATATTTTCACTTTCAACTATAAAAAGGTTATATTGGTACTTACATGAAGTAGGTAGGTTATAAAAGCACTTTTCTCTACTAATTTTAACTTCTAAAAGTGTGAATTACATAACCATTAAAAGTTCAACATTCTCAGGCTAGTATTCCGATATCAAAGGGAGAAGAGGAAGATAGAACCATCTCGAGATTACACCTAGAAAATCACAAATATTGATGTAAGTCATTCAATCCAAGAGTCTTATCATTTCAAATAGTATTTAATGCAATTACATTTATCTCAATTTTTTATTTGTAGTACCGGCTTCAGCTGAGTGGTTGGGAATGCAAGTACTATGTCCTACTGTTCATGGAAGAACTTGTGCTCAAGACTACCTCTAATGATATTATAAAGGTCAGTTGACAAATACAAATTAAACATTTTTTGTTCTTACCTAATAAATACTTTCACCTAATCAATGATCGGGATGTTTTGTACACAATATATATTTCCACAAGGACAAGGGGCATACAATTACAAGGAGATAGCAGTTGTAGCCAACAGATGGTGCCATGCTTGGGTAGACGTATATTCGAAAGAATGCAAGACTTCTATGGACCTCATACTGTAAAAAGGAAGATAAAAATTGCTTTCATTTTAATTTATCTGTTTTATAAATTTGTTGCCTAATGGATGATTTTTTTAAACCTTCTATAGTTTTTACATTAATCATTTCTTGTAGCATAGAATTAATCCTGTTTCCATTCATATAATATTTGATTATGTGTATTTAGATTTTTATTAATTTAGTTGCCCTATTTCCTCTGTGAAATTTCCCCGGGTTTCAATAAGGGATGGGCCAGAGGAAATTAAAATAGAGCATTGCAATTGCAAAACAAAATAATCACCAATTTGTGAATCCAAGAACCGTTGTTGGAATAATGAGCACCAATATGAATATTATACAGGTGCTTAGCATATACCAGAGCAAGAAAATTAAGATCCTTCTAAGTACTAGAACAAGAAATTCTCTTTATACCAGTACTTGATTTAAACCGATGCTCAAAATATAATATCACATGACATCATTTTTACATTCAACACAGGCAAACATCAACATCGGTGTCGGTCATTATTAGCACCGGTAGTCTTTAATTAGAACAGGTAGTTTCACAGGTTATTTAAGCAACGGTATAGTTTGACCGGTGCTGGTTATTGGGAACCGGCTACTGTATATTCAGCACTGGTGGTAATTACCAATGTTGGGTATGCATTTCCAGCATCGATTTTTGCCTACCATTGTCTTTGTAGCTACGTTTCATCACCCCAATACTTAGGAACTGATAATCTAAGGGGGCGAATAACCGATGCTTATGTACCGAATTACCAGTGCATTTGTAGGATTCCTACGATAGTTATTTTTCTTATGTTGGATGTTTTTAAAATTATCATAATCAATTTTTTTAATGATTTATTATTATACACAATCAAAGATATTATTGTTCCAGTCTAGTCTTAGAAAAAATAATTTTTCATTAAGTTTCAGAATAACTATTACCTTTTAATTTAATTTCTATAATTTAGTTTAAATAATGTGCATTTTAAGTTAAATGTGTTAAAATATATTTTAAATGTCAAAATGTATTTAAAAATATATTTTATAAAAAAAGATACATGATTTAAGTTGAAAAATAAAATATTTAAATTAAACTACACTATTTATGTTTAAAAAATACAATGATTATCTCATAACTTATGAATTGACTGTATTTCACAAGATGAACTTAAATATTTTTGCATTGACCATTTAAAGTTATACAAAGACTTGGGTGAGATGGTCTCACCTAATCTTATGGTGAGACGGAGGGTTCAAGTACAATTATTTAAAGATGGGACTGACACGGGCTACTTTTTGTAATTTGTAAAACTTTAGTATGTACCTTGTCTCACCATAAGTTATGGTGAGACGGTCTCATATGAGTCTTCTCGTAAAGATAAAGTGTGCAATTTATAATAAGATGAAGTTTAGCTATATTTTTTTAATTAATTGAAATTAATATAAAATGTGGATACTTTGAAAATGTATATTGTATCCCAAGTACAGTATAATAGAAATTCATTACTTTCCGTGTTGGTGTTTTGGTGCTATCAACCGGGGATATGGAAGTCATTTAAACTATCCTAAACTCAAGTTGTCTAAAATAATATATCAATATTATTATTTGTCAAAACATATAATCAATTGTAAATTGTTAAAACATATAATCCCAGGAACAATAGAATAAAAATTATTGGTCATTCGGTGCTGTCAACCGGAGATTGAAGTCATTTTGACTAATTTAAACTCAAGGGTCTAGAAATAACATATACCGCCAATATTATTAGCTGTTGCTGATTTTATTTCCTTACTATATATAACCAATCATAACTTATTAAAATATATAACTTCTAATCAATATATTTAAAACCATAAATATCATATTTTACTATATCTATATATATGCCATTGAAGAAAACTCAAAGAAGCACAGAATAAAAAATAACAGAAGGTTCAAAAAATAATTATACAATGAAAGCACACTTTTGACAGAAATATATATATATATATATATATATATATATCGACTAATAAATGAGCGAATTTTATAATTAGTGGGACTTATAAGATTATTTGATATTTAATCTATTGAAATAATTATGATAACATATAAATAATTATTTTTAAAATCATTGAATGAAATATTTAAAAAAAACAAGCATTTTATTGCATTTAATATTAATGATTTTTAACTAAATTAATTATCTCACATCATAACTCATATATTTTTTATTAGATGGCTAAACTTTAAAATTTTAAATAAAATTCTTTCTTTCCAATTTAAATGTATGACTCAACTACATAAAAATTATTCTGTTTTTAAAATAATAATACCGCGCAACCAGCTGTTGCACTCCACTAGCCAAATTAATTATTTTTAAAGTTTGGGTACCTCGTTCAGTCAACACTCTCTTCTCTCTCCTCTCTTCTGAATCATCCCCATCCTGTTCACGATAACGGCAACTTTCAGCCGGAACTCACATCGACAAACATGGCCGATCCTCCATCTGGAGGCACCAAATCATTCCTAGCAACCCTGAAAACTAAAAATCACCTATGAATAACCCCCTACCCAGCAACCCTGAGATTATCCCCAAAAACCAACACCTTGGTGATGCTTCCTGCCTATATTCCGATGATGATATCGATACCCTATCGGTGCACTACTCTAATGCTCTAATAGGAAAATACCTCAAGGGCAAACCTACCATGGAGTAATTAGAGGCCTCATTCAAAACGACGGGCTTCAAAGGAAGATATCAATTGGGATCCCTTGATTACAAGCACTTCCTTATCCGTCCAAAGAGGCAACTGATCTTCAACGATGCTGGCTCAAGGGAGTCTGGAGTTTCTATGGTTCGATTATGAAAATTCTGAAGTGGACTCCAGACTTCTGCTCAAATACAGAATCCTCCATTGTTCCTGTGTGGGTAACTATACGTAATCCTCCCCTTTACTACTATAACACTGCTGCAATTATTGCTATTGGTAATACTCTAGGTTCCTTCATAAAAATGAATGCTTCTACTGAAGCTCTGACTAGGCCTTCTGCCATTAACATCTGTGTGGAAATAGACTTGTTAAAACCAATTAAACACACAATCAGGCTAGGATCTTAAACTTCCAATAAGAAATTCTCTTTTGAATATGAAGATATCCCCCTATATTGCCAACATTGTGTTAAGATTGGTCACAACCAAGGAAATTGCAGGAAGCTGAACCCAAACCCTACTCCCAATTATACTTGGATACCCTTAGGAAATGCCCTCCATATGAAAAAAACAACTGACAACCCTACCAAGCCTACCAATCATGTAACAAAGACTATATCCATCAATAGCCAACCTCATTTGCAAAATGATGTAATTGAGCCTTCCATTGATCTTATCATAAATGTTCTAGTCCCTGCACCCCAAGCTCCAAAAATCTCTCCACTCACTGCCAGAACTAACCCCTTGAACAACCCCAAAGCCTATGGTTCTCCCTAGTATATTAGTACCCCTACTCTATTCCAGTTATTCCTTAACACATATCCATACTAGAAATTACTGCCTCTAAACTATCCACACCTAGGCTCTCCCCTGCCAGCACAAAAAATATCTCACATCAGCCAAAGATCATATCCTCCTATGCTAAGGATGATATTCACATCACCTCAGGTAGTTTTCTCCCCTCCTCCCCCCTAATCCTACTAACAAGCTATTTTATTCCCAAAATAGACAGGTTTCTAACAGATTTATGCCTCCACTTCAAGTTGCTGACCAAGATAACCTGATTCAATACTCTTCCATTAATTTGGACAGCTCCCTGGAAGTCCACTTAGGCCAGGTAAGTCCTGACCAGGTTAGTTCTCACACTGGGAAAAATTATAAACCTAATGTTGTTAAAAGTAAACTAAGGAAAGCTAACTATTTCACTCAATTAGATAAAATGATGCTCAGATCATCATAAAAATGCTCTAAATCAGATGAACTATGATGAATACATCTAAAATGAAATTTCTTCTTTGGAATCTAAGAGGAATGGACACATCTATGCTTAGACTTCAAAATCTAATTACAACTCACAAATTTGACTTAATATGTCTCATTGAACCCATTCATGGTAATGATAATTGTTCAAGTTATATGACTCAACTTGGTTTCAATGATTATATACGTTCAAGTAGCTCCCAGATTTGGATTTTCTGGAAAATGAACATGTAGGTAAATCTTTTATGTGATAACCATCAGTTTCTTTTTGTTAAAATTCGTAGTCCACAACTAAATACAGCTATGGAAGCTGTTCTTATCTATAGACTTAGAACTAGGATAGAAAGACTTAAAATCTGGTCTGATCTTTTAGCCCTAAACACTTCTGACACCATTTTTCTAGGTGACTATATTGCAATTACTTACATAATTGAATATAAGGGCCCTGCTAATCCTTGTAAAGCTAGTATTCTAGACTTTAACCAATTTATAAATGACAAGGAACTAAAGGAAATAAATATTTTAGGAAACCTCTTCACATGGAGTAATTCCAGGCTTAGGAAACGTACTCTAAGAGACTATGTAGAGGATTATGCTCTGCTAATTGGTCAGCCAAATTTGCTTTATCATCCATTCACAAATTGAATAGGAAGACATCTGATCATTCTCCACTGCTATTTACTGTTGGAACTAATATAGCATCTGTCCCTAAGCCTTTCAGGTTTATAAACACTTGGTATAATAGGACTAATTTCAACCCACTAATTAAATCAAACTGGGATATCCCAATTCCTCAAAAGGAATGTTAGTATTTTATCTCAAACTGAGTAGGCTTAAAAAGGGGACAGGATCTTCTGTTACACTTTTGTGTACCACTGTGTGTTACACCAATAAGAATCAGCCATGTGTACCACCTAAATTAAGTAAACCAAAATAAAAATCATT
>JAUOBV010001937.1:0-15234 GCA_032360425.1 Rubia occidens
TATACCTCTCCCTTTCCACCACCTCTCCCCCGCGCACCACCACAACCACAAACGCCATCACCTCTCCCCAAGCTACACCTAAAGCCACCGCAGTCCCCCACCACGCCACCACAGTGCCCGCTGCTCTACCTCTCCCCACACTACCACAACCCCCGCGTGCACCACCTCTACCCACGCTACACCCATATCCATCGTCCTTAACCTTCAATCGGCGAGCTACGCCACCAGGATAGCCCCCCAACAGCCTCCGCCACCACGACCCCTCGACGCACCACCATTTCCCTTAGCCTTAACCTTCAAATCCAAATTAATCTCTTACCCATTTAATTGTGATTGAAAAATAGGGCGTCGGGTAATCAGCAGCCTTGCCGCCGAGGTAACCCCTAGGTAGTGCTCGTCGGATTAAACCAGACGCCATAGATGATGAAAGGGAGGAAATGGCTGGGAGAAGAAAGGGACAGAGCGGAGGGGAAATGAAAGAAAGAGAGGGTTTACAGAAGAGTAAAAAGGACACCGTGTCTTTTTCTATTTTTTAATAGAAGGGTAAAATGGTCATTTTAGTATTTTTGGCCATTTTTTACGTTGACATTTTGGTCAATGATTTCTCGGGTTATTTTTGCACTTTCAGATTTTACAAGGCCGTTCTGCACTTTTGCCCAAAATATAGGGTTAAAAACACACTTTTCTCTTCTTTTTTAACAGTATTCTCATTAACGTAGTAAATGTGTTTCATATAAAATGGGGTGAAAGTCTCACGTGACTCATACAGAGTGGAGTGAGTTTCTTAATTGAATTTCATACCAACATGGTGAATAAGAGTTTGGTTCACACCAATATGGTGTATAGACACTTGAAGACCATAATCCATCCAGTGAGAAGAACCAGAGTTGCGTTTGGTCGATTGAACAAAATGCCTGCTTACCTAAGTGATCAATAGAAGGTGTAACATCAGATGAATTAGCCCACCTGTACCGTGATTCCGTTGATTTGGGGTCTGGTTTAGTGGTAATCCACGCTCTCTATGACTGAGAGGTTCAGGGTCCAAACCACAACCATGTCAAGAATTACGAAGATTAGAGCAATTTTTTATGGGGATTATCCAACGTTATGGGACCATGTCAGTGGTCTCCGGTGTGATTTTCCAACTTGCAGGTGATCAATGAAGGTGAGATCGTGGTGGTTCCGCCTGTGGTGGCGGCGGTCGTTGGTAGTGCAGCGCTTTAGTGTTCTCAGAAAGGCGTATCTAACTATTCAAATGGATGGATTTTCATGCTCTACTAAGGTTCAATATATTCAATGGTGGTGTCGTTTTGGTCATGCTTTCAACTTTCCTCGCCAATTTTTGCACTTTACTTATAAGCCCATTTATTGCAACAGCAAACCGATCTGGATCAAGAGGTTCATTTGGTTTGACCCGATGTCACTCTCAAATATCTAGAGGTTCATCATGTGATTGATTACCATGCCTACCATCGGAGGTGTTCGCCAATGGTAAACTTTTGGGATCGCCAACAAAAGGCGGGACGAATGGATTATCGCATGCCATCTCTACTAAGAATTGCTAAGAAAAGTAAACAGTTAGTGGAAAAATTTACCCCCCAAACCTTTGTTTAGTAAGGTCGCTCACCAAGTAAATAAGACTCACAACTCACAAGGCGGACGTTAGAATGAGGACAGGCGATCAACTCACCACGGTTTCGAAACAAAAAAGGAGATGAGTAAGCATAATTTAATTTGGATTTTAAAAACCGATAAAATCAAAATAGGGCTCTACAAATTGGAATTCTAGATTCTTAAGATAATAATGTACAAACATAAATTTGGATGGCTTGAATCAGAGCTATATCGAATGAGTTAAGATCAAAAGAAGGACACTTTAAATATGCAACAAATAAGTTGCGAAAATTCAAATAACTTTTCCGAAATCGAAGAGGATTAACTGCCCAAACCAGAATCCTTTTTAGAATAGGATTTCCTTTACCTTATTGCTGCCCAATTCGAAAATTCAAATCAATTTTCCAACCCCAAAAAGGTTTTTATTTCCTTTTATGATTAGGATTTTAAGTTTTATTTTCCTTTTTCAAATTGGATTTCCCACATATTAAAATTTTCAACAATATATACCCCTCACAATCAGAATCTTATTCCTCAAATAAGTAGAATTCAAGTACAATTCCCAAATTTCAAAATTTGTAAAAAAAAATGCCCCCAAACTTTTAAAAATTACAAAACAGCCCAAATTTTCAGCTCCAAACCGTAGATCACGCATTTAAACCCCCAAAAATCTGCTACCTTTTTTTTCAAATTTTTTTTTGGAACAATTGCCTATTTTTAAAGCCTTTGGAATAAGAAATCTGCGAAAACTTCCTCTCGATTCAAATAACTTTGAGGTATTCAAGATCATAAGGATCAATAATATGACACTATATCTGAAAAATGACACAGAAGACACTTTTTTTGTGTAAGGTGTAATCAATAATTCAAGAACAAATTTAAGATCACGGAATCAAAGAACGATGAAGAAAAAATAGTATTATGAGCATGCAATAATTTTTCAGGATAGTGGACGAAAAATATCACAAGCACACAAACTGCATAAGCTACCTAAAAACTACAAATTGACTGGGGGTAAAGGCAGATAATACTTGTTAACGCTCAGACCCTTCGACGTCCTCCTAACTCAATTGATGAAGGTGAAGGCGGTTAGTAATACCGAAGTATTCTTACCCTCGGACTCTTCAACGTCCTTTGACTCTGGATTCAATACTCATGTTAAGAAAGATCAAACAAAGACAGTTAAAAATATGACACCAAAGTGTTTATAAATTTTAAAAAATTGACAATAAATTCAAAAAAACTCGAAACCCCTATTGATGAATGCGTCCAAGGATCTTTTTCTTTGCTCTATTACCAAATGATATGAATCTCCTTGCGAAGACTCTGGATTGCGGAATTTGATTAATTCTTTACCGTATTAAGGGATTTATAAAAACCCTATTAACAACTACACATACTGATCACCAGCTAGCCCTCGAGATTGGCTATCAATTCAAGTATTTGCTAGCTAACTAGCCCGCATGATTAGCTCACAAATAAAGGTTTCTTTGTTCACTAACTAGCCCGCAGGATTAGTTTACAAAAGGTATTGATACTTAATTAACCCACAGGATTAAGCAACAATGAAAAATGTTGGCAAGCAAATAGTATAAACTCGAAAGTATGAATTTTTTATTGATAATAATTTGTGTAAAATCTCAGCAAAGCCTCCCCTATTTATAGGGTGAAATCGGCCAAACCCTAATCTCAATTAGAACGGGATTTGGTAATTTCTATCAGAAACTAAGAAGACTTATGGCAACTTTAAAAAGCTAAAACCATATTTAACTAAAATACCAAAAATAACCTGATCATGACCAAAATTCACCAAGATGAATTTTTGAATGAATATTTCCTTATCCAATCTTACCCAACCTAATTTTAATCAAATTAGAACTGAATATTCTAAACCCTAATGGACTAATTTTTGAAATTAAACTCTTCAAAGCCCACATGTCAGAATTTAATTCCAAAAATTCAAAATGAAATAATTTACAATAGTTTACAATCATCACACCACCTCATTAAAAACCCAGTGGAAAAAAGAGTATAGTGTTCTTCACGATATCTTCAATTTCTCAACACTCTTGAAAAATTAATCCAAGATTTTGTCTATGTTGATTTATTCTTCACTTCTTCATCATGAAGTTGATCAATCAAAGCATTTAAAGTCGCATCTCTAAGCTTCATTCTTGCCCTACTCACAGTACCTGCCATGTCACTTAAAGGATCCCAAACATTTCCTTTAAATGGTTGACAAAGCTTTGGCATGTCATCATCTATGGTGGTAGTAGTCTTGACATTTGCATCAAACATGATTAATTTCATCTTAACAACCAAAACAAACATGAATCATTGTTTTCTAACAAATGTTCAAATGCATATACGATGTACTCTTAACAACCAAAACAAATATGAAAAAGTTCACATAAAAATATTTCATGTTCGCATCAGAGTAGATAAATAACAAGTGCAAATTCAAAGGGACGCAGAACACTTGAGGCGAGGTGTTGTGGAAGATATCTAGCTTGCTCCAGAGGACATTGATTGCATTGAAGCTTCAAAATCCGATCCCGCAACCTAGAAATTTCATCACGCACCCATCTATAGCATGCTTTGAATCCATTAATGAACGAAGGATTCGATTCATCTACAAGAAAAGAATAAGTTTTGTGATAAATTTATCTACACCAAAAAAGTAAAATATTCAAAAAAATGTCAAACATCAACGTACCTTCTTTTATACCTTGTTTGACCCCTTGCCTCTTATTTGTATCCACATCAGTGGTCCTATAAGCCCAGTTATAGTCGACCAATACCTACCTCTTCTTAGCAAAGTACTGCTTGTCAAACCCCTTGCATTACTTCTATTCCCTTTGAAAGTCAAATCCATGATACCCCTCAAAATCAAAGTTATGAAATTTCCTTAAGAGAGACTCTTGACCACCCACTTTGATGTACCAACCCAAAGCATATGTTTAAAGATTGTAGCCCCGGGATTGATCTTTATCCCCTCCATAATGTAATAAAACATCATGAGTGTGGCATAAGTTGACTCCGTTATGTGCCTGGATGTGGGTACGATACTTCTACCAATCATCTCATAAACTATGGGCTGGTCGATAGTTCAGTTTTTAGGATCAAAACTCTCGGGCTTTCCTAAGTTAGTTGGCCCACATTGAAAGTATCTAACACTAAAAGAAATAGGGTCAATGTGTGAGTATTCGTCAACAAGAGGCCATCTCTCCCTATGATAAACATCAACTAGTGGCCCTCAATGTCCTCGGGATACAAATCCCGCGGCCCTTTCTACGGCCACTCCAAAAGTCCATTAATTATCCAAGGACAAATATCAATGTCATGGCCACTAACCCTAGTTGCATAAACACCTCCTCTTTTTCATACAAATTACTATAAAACTGACAGACCTCATCGAAATGTGATGGTTCATTTAGAGTTAACAATCTTTCAATATGTTGTCCATTAAAATTTAGTAGAGGATCAGCCAAACCTATGCTATGGTAAATATTTAAGTCAAACACATATTGCAGCTAGTTGATTCTTGGTTCGATAAAGCCATTTCTTGCTCCTTTTGAACTTCAAAAATTGATGAATGATTCCTTGCTGGAAGCTTTGTTTCTTTGATTCCTAGGGTTCTCAATTTGGGGAAAATGTGTTTTCCCATTATATATATATATATATATTTATGCCAGTTCGAAACTCGAAACTGGCTGGGTCATTTAAAAAAAGTCTTATTGTAAATGCAACCTCAACAAGACCAGGTTTACATCGGATATTTGATCCCAGTTCGGAACACGTGTTCCGAATTTGGAACTTAAGGCGACATTTAAAAAAGGACACCAACAATTGGTGAGAAGAGCCAAAAATGGCAAGTTGAGTCCGGATATGTAGCCCTCCTTCGGAACAATAGTTCCAGACTCGTATCTCATTTGAGACTTCAAAAAAAATGCTCTACAATTCTAAGGTTTTCTCCGGATTGAAGCTAGGATTTCGGAAACTTGGTCTACATTCATTTGTCATATAGTTGGGAGAACGTTCTGGACTCGAAACTCACTTGGCTTAAGAAATACAGAGTGGGGAGATTGTTCCGGACTCGGAACTTCACCCGTCCCTATTGTCAAAAGCATAGCATATGCTTGTTTATGTCATATGTGTTGCAAAAATCACTTTCGAACTATTGAAATAACAATCAAAAAAACCAAAAACACAATTTGTAACAATTCAAAATGATCCAAATTCAGAGAACAACATTCAAAAGCAAATAAAACATAATTCTTCCAATTCGATTGTAACACTAGACCATAAAGTAATCTAAAATAGTTTTTTCTCCACGAGTCAATAAAAAAAATCAAGTCTTCAGATATCATTTCCACCTTGGAATCACTGCCCTCTGCACCAGCCTTTTCTTCATCATCTTCCTCGGACTATTGGGGGGTCAAAATTAGGCATTGTATTGTCATCGCTCAACTCTAACTAAAAGCACGAGGAAGAAATATAATTGGCATAGTGGACTTCTAGTGCTGCAAGCTCCGTGTTTGCTTTTGTCAGGTTACCTCGGATGCATGACAAATAACAGCTAACAGTAGTCTTCCAAGAACTCGCCCCACCTAAAAATTAAACATCAAATACGCAGATTAAACAATATCCTCAGGATTACAATTATTTTAATATGATGAGAAATTATGACAAATAATTTATACACTCAAGGGATTACTCAGCCATATTAAGATGCATATCCCTCACTCTCTTTGTAGCCTTAGCGATATCACCCAGGACCACCTTAACTTTCCACTTGTCGTCATCACCTCGAACCAATTTCTTATGCTGGAACCACCTAAAATCATAAAATTACAAATACAATGGCCAATCCACCGGCTAAACCCCAAACTATCGAAGCAACGCTGTGATTAACCCTCCATATGGAAGAATCATCCTTCTAGTCGCTGCTGCCTTTAAACTATAGTTCACTATAGTGAATCTAGGATTAATAGGGATCCCCTCCATCACATACTAGAATGACATTAGGTTGCCGATAGTGGGCATACAAGCGGTTCCAACCAAGGGAAGAACGTCCAAAACATCCATCACCAGGGAAGAACGTCCCAGGAAATCCCCAAATCGACGTTCTTCCCTTGATTTCTTATGACTCCGATTTTGGCAGTTCCATGATTGCTTGTCTTACCACCTTGATTTCTCGTCATTGAATGGATTGCTTGATTGATTCTAACCAAGTTACGAGTTCGGACTCGATTTGTCCTTCTATCCTAGGGTTTGTAATAAAGTCGATTTGGCAAGTTACTCTACGGATAAAGTCGATTCTGACCAATTTTTTTAAAATCCAAATAACCGGTTTCCAATTCATAACCGGATCCTATCTTTAAGTTGATGCTAGGATGACTTTGCGAGTTCATAACAGTGTCGTATACTTGTTCTGAGTTCAAAATAGGTCAATGTCGGGGAAAAAAAAGACCAACATTAAATACTTTTTCAAGGGGTCATAAATAACCTGGTTTGGGCGCAAGTTCCTACCAAAAATAAACTCACACACACGAAAACCCTCTTCTTTCCCCCAAATTACCTTCTAAATCTTCATCCTCAACTCCAAACCCTAGGTAGTCATGAATATATGCTCATGATTACCTACCAGTTACAAATGGCACTGGAATTTTGTGGGTTTCATTGTGAAGAGTTACCCTTTTCAATGTGTTGTTTTACAAAATAATATCGATGTTTCCTTTTTTCAAACATTGTATTTTAATCTAGATGTCCACGATACATCTGTAGTCTGATGGATTTTAAATTTAAATACTGATGTATTTTTTTCAATATGAGTTTCACATTTTGGTGCATATTTTGATGTTTAAGAATTTATGTGTGTTTTTATTTTTTATTCAAATATTAATATTTGATGTGTTTTTCAGTGTTTTTATTTGATGTTCAAATTTATTTTAGTGATTTATATGATGTCTAAGTGGAGTACTTTATTTTGACATGTTTTCGTATTGTAATTTTTTGTTTAACTATTTTTACTTGATATACATATTAATATTTTTATTTTATATTAAATGAGTTAGTTTTGAGTGTTTTTATTTGGCGTTTAACTATTTAAATTTCATGTAGTTTTTAGTATTTTCATACTGATATTTAACATTTGAATTTGAATTTTTAATTTTATTTTTAACTTAATTTTTAATTTTCTTAATTTTGATTTGTTATTATTTATGTTTGAATTTAAGGGGAAAACTCATACAAAAATCCATTTCAAGCAAACCTAAAATACTGGCACACTTTTAACCCAATTCAACCCCTTCGGTCCAGGTTCTCCGTCCACCGAAAATGACAATCTGAATATCCTTGATGCCGGGTTTTGTCCCAATCCTACGTTTACTAAAATTGACTAACAGAAACTATTGATGATCCCTACTAGAAACAAAAAAAAAAGCCAATCAAGAAAGGTAACAAAGACTTCATGCGGATTTATGTCGAGAACAGAAAATGGCGCAGTTGAACAAAGCAAAAAACAATTTGCGATTATGGCATCATGCATTACCGTTGAAAAATTATGGTGAGCATAAATCTCTGCGAAAGGCGAAAACAGGACGGTTGTCGGAGGTGGTCGAAGGAGGTCGTTGAATTTAACATTTTCAATTAAACCCCTATGAGGATTCTCAATATAAATAATTATATTTTGACCCCCGAATTTATAATCTTTTTTCACATGCCCAATGTTTTTCATTTTCCCTTCGTCGTACCATAAAATGGTCTCTCAGAAAATGAATTCAATAAATAATGGGTTATTTTGATTAGTTTAGGAGAAATTTTATTATTATGGAAATGACAAAGTCTTGTGAGAGACGGTCTCGCAGCAAGACCGGGGATTGATTTATAAATAATAGAGACTTAATTTAGGTTGGAGTATTAATTATAGTTTTTAAATTCTTTAGAGACTGATTTTCAAATGAAATAAATTTGACCCTACCTTTACAATTCAGCATCTGTTCATCTTCCCGTCATTCTAACCTTTTCTTTCTCTCTCAAAAATTGCTCGTTTCTTTCTCTTATTTTTCCCCTTTTCTGGCAAACTAGTTTTGTTATTCCGGCCACGATTCTCTACTTTCATCCAATTTCGTTGCATAAGACACGTCAGATCGTGTTGCATGTGAGTGAAATTGGAGCTTCTGGTCCGATTATTAGAGTTTCATCTATGTTCATTTGCTAATCGGTTCTCTTTTGTATCAGGTAATACCGAAGACCTAGCTTTCTGTTTATGGCCTATAATCTTTAATTTTAACCAATTTTGTTGTTTAATAAGCATTTTTGTAGGTGAACTCTGAGTGTTCTGTCGGATTTTTGAAGTTTTTACTCTGTTTGATTGGAAGTTGTTATCGTATTTGATTTGGTAATTGCGATGCTGGAGGTTTTTCATATATATACATATTTTTTTATTAGATTTTTATTGATGTCGGTCATTTTTAAGTGTATTATTATTGATGTTTTTCGCTTTGTAGATGTCAAATAAAAGATCAAGTCAAGTTGATTCTGTTAATTTAGAAGAAGTTGTGTTGAAAATAGCTAAATTTTACTCCTAGCCTTCCCGTTCTTCGAAGGTCGATGTAAAGGAGAAGAAAAAAAAGTCTTCTTTTCAAGGTTTGTTGTTGCTTATATTTATTTGGCGGGAATATTTGAATGTATTACTATATTTATTTATTTTTGTCATCTAGGGTTTTAAGTGATGTTTTTCTGTTTCAATATGATGTTTCAAGGTGTTCAATTGACTTCCCTTCCTGTTTATGCTGACGTTGTTATTAATGTTTCTTTTCGAAGTTTGCATGTATGTAGTTCTTATTATTTGTGTTTTATATTATTATTGCTTGATTTTTAAAAGTACAGTGTTTTAATTGTGATTTTCAGTAGGAGTGATGATTTGAGTATCTCAGTTATTGTTTTTATTATTTCTGGTTTTACTTGTTGCTTTAAAGTTTTGATTTGACGATACAAGTATTCCAATTGAATTTACTATTCATTTACTAATATTGCTTTGTACTGTGTGGTTCTATGTGTGACGATGGTGTCAGTTTTCTGTAGTATATGTTAACTATTTCTATATGATGTTGTATGTGTTTTCTGGTTTCACATTTTTTTTATGTGCACATTTTTTTCTTCTTTTTTCAGAATGATGTTGTTAGGTTTTCCATTGACATTTTACATTTCCTTAACGATCATTGGTTTTGTTTATTTGATTATCCTAAATTCTAGTTTTAAACTTGCATTCTGATTAATTTTCTAACTTTCTGTGAATATTTATATGTATGTGTGCTGCTGTTATTTATGCTATGAATTATGTTTTCTTCTTTTTTTTAGATACTGGTGATCCTATCAGAAACTCTGATAGGATTCGTAGTCTGACGACTCTGACATTTGCTGCAGGTAATTTTTTTATCGGTATAATATTGTTGTCTATTTTTTATACTAATATATTGTTTTTCCTTCAGCGTCGAGCCCAAGAAATGCAAAAAAAAGGAGAAAGTGGTCAAGGTGTCTATTCCATCATCTCAAGGCCCTGGTGCTTCTGTCCCAAAATAAAATATTTGGAAAAGGCGTGTTAAGCAAGTTCCGGTTAAACGGATCAAACTGATGAGTGGTAAGGCTAAAGCCATGGTGGAGCGTGAGAGCGATTCTGAGGGCCAGGGTATCATTCAATTTTTAAGTTTGTGTTTTATCATCTGATTGTTTATTAATTTGATACTACCTATTTTAATCTTTCTAGATCTTTCATGTTTTTTTGGAGAAGGGTGCCAGTAATGTTCATTCCAACAAGTCGCATCTGCTTCAGCTGAGAAGGCAACTGGTAATATTTATACTTTTGATTTATTTTCCAATTAATGTTTCATTAATTACTCTTTACCTTTTACCAATATGGTTTGACGTTTCATATAATTCAGGTGAGGGTATTAGTCAAGTTTCTGCTGAGCCTGAAAAATCTGCTAAAAAGGGTAAAAATGGTTTTCCCTTGTAATGCTTTTTTCTGATTTTTGATGTTTTATTAATTAATCTTTACCTTTTACTAATATGGTTTGATGTTTCATATAATTCAAGTGAGGGTGTCAGTAAAGTTTCTGCTCAGCCTAAAAATAATCTGCTAAGAAGGGTAAAAATAATTTTCCATTTTCATACTTCTTTTATAATTATTAAAGTTTCATTAATTACACTTTACCTTTTACTAGTATGCTTTGATGTTTCATATAATTCAGGTGAGGGTGTCAGTCAAGTTTCTACTGATCCTGGAAAAAAATCTGCTAAGAAAGGTAAAAATTCTTTTCCTCTTTCATGCTTCTATTTCTGATTATTGAAGTTTCATTAATTACACTTTATCTTTAACCACTACGATTTGATTTTTCATACAATTTAGGTGAGGGTATTAGTCATGTTTCTGCTCAGCCTTCAAAATCTGCTAATAAGGGTAAAAAAATATTTTTTTTCTTTTAATACTTCTTTTCTTTTTTTATGTTTTATTGTTTGCTTCTTCCTGTTTAGTAATTTTATCTTGATGTTTTATTTTTTTCTTCTTTTTGTTTAGTAATTTGATTATGATGTTTTAACATATTTATAGGTGGTGTTGCTGAAAATGTTTCTTCAGCTAGAAAGAATCTCCAGTCAAAGCTTCTTTTCAAATCTATGTTGGCGGATGCTGATGCCACTAATCTTTTATCTGGTAAAAAAAATTTTAACCCTCCTGTTTTAAATTACCAATTCTCTTTATATTTTTGTGTTACACCTTCATTTAGCTGTGTCTTTATTCTTTTCGTTTGTAGAGGAGATCTTCAGTACTGCCCATTCTCAATTTCAAATAATTGATGGTCTGATTAATAATGAAAAGGAAACAAGTGATCGGGTTCTGAAGATGAAGATAATTCTGAATTTGATCACAGTTCGGACAGTGAAGATGAGAAAGCAGATGATGTCGAGGAAGTTGGAGAAGGTGACAATGAATCTTACAATGAAGAGAAGGAAGGTGAAGAAAATTCAGATGAAGGTGACGAGTCGAACAAGGAGGAGGATTCAGAGAAAGTTTTTGATGTTTCACAAGAATCTGGTGATGTTAATAGTAGTAAGTCTGACAATGAGGAGAATTATAGTGATGATGATGAGAACAAATCAGTAAGTGAGGAGAAGGATGATCATTCTGATGAGGAAGGTAAGGATGATGAAGTTAGGTCAGATGAGAAGGGTGACTGTGATGATTCAGATGAGGAAGGTTGGAAAGTTGTTTCTATAAGTAAGAGGGTTAGAAGTGGAGGACTTGTGAATTCCAAAGTTCCAAAGATTGTCAATGATGCATCAAGGTATTTTTTTAAAAAAAATCTTGTTATAGTTCTAAAATATGTTTCATCTTTTTTCTGCTTATCTATTTTTTATATTTTTGCAGCTCGAAGAGGGGAAACTCTACGAAGTGTGGCCCTAATAAGATTGTAAAGCTTGTGAAATCATTGACTGG
This sequence comes from Rubia occidens, assembly GCA_032360425.1. NCBI lineage: Eukaryota > Viridiplantae > Streptophyta > Magnoliopsida > Gentianales > Rubiaceae > Rubia > Rubia occidens. The sequence continues at coordinate 12,113 of JAUOBV010001937.1, forward strand.
TGGACATATCAGGTCAGTTATTGAGATAGGGTTTGAAGGATTATTGAAGATTAATTTTGGTATTATGCCCAAAAATGTGATTCACTTTCTAGTTTCTAACTTGAACCCCATTAGTCGCTTGCAGTGCATGGGTAGTGATAAGTTTTATATCACTAAGGATGTTGTTTATGATGCAATGTGCCTACCTATAAGTGACATTGAGATTGTAGAAGTTAGTAAGTCTAGTAAGGGGGAGAATAGGGACATGGAATTGAGGCATAAATGGAGGATGGAATTAGGGGATGATAAAAATGATAATACTTCATGTGATAGGCTGCTTGGTAAGATATCTTTGTTGAGCAGGGGAGGTGATAAATATAAGAAGTACTTTTTGATGTATGTGTTGTGTAATTTCCTTAGTCCTAAATCTAGAAGTACTGTTGATTTTAAGCTATTGAGGTTGTGGAAAATGCGAATTAGATTAGGAACATGGATTGGTGTGGGTTTGTGCTGGAAAATTTTTGTGATGTTGTTGAGAGGTATAACAATGGGCCATTTGATGTTGTAAATGGTTTTGTTTTTTGCCTTTGATCTGCTATCTTTATCGATTTCCATTTCAAGGAGTCTCGTTGCCTACAGACATCCCTTTAGTCCAGCACTTTGATGATAAGAAGGTTAAGGTCATGTGTAATTCCATTGGTAGTGCTGGTTTTGATACTTGTTTGATGAGTTGCAGTGGGTTTCCTTTGACTTCGATGGGAAAATTAAACAGGTTCAGGACTAGGTCATGGCACTGCCCGCAGTACCTCTCACTATGTAGTGTTGGAGATTCCTGATGATTTACCCTCTGATGAAAAGATTATTGCTGAAGTCCTTTCTGTAAGTTTTTATTTATATTATGATTGTTGCTTTTCATATGATGTTTCAATTCATGATTAATAATTTTTTGTTTTTTTTGTAGGAAGTTGTTAAGCATTCAATAAGGTTTTCCCGTAACATTGAGATTGTTACCCGATCCTATGTGGCTGAGATGATGAAGCTGGGTGAAAAGGCTCCTGCTCCAGCCCAAGATGTTGTTCCACCAATTTCTATTCCTGTGTGTTCACAGGGATATTCCAGCGATTGTCTGTTTGATCAGATTGATGAAATTATCAAGAAGCCAGTGAAAAGGTACACACTTGAAGTTCCAACATTGAAGACTGAATGAGAACTTTCTTTTGACCTTGGGATTGAGAGCTTGGAAGACATAGAAGGAGTTGAAGGTTCTTCTATTGTTGTACCTGAGAAGAAGAAGACTAAAGTTGTTCAGAAGAATGGTGCACGTGCAGCAAACTCATCGAAGGGATCAAAGAAGAATTAGTAGTTTTTTATGATGTGGTGAAGTTGTATTCGGTTATGATGTTTTAACTATTGTCAGTTGATGTTTTAGGATTGTTGGGTTTGGATGTTTTCTGGATGTTTTGGGTTTGGATAATTATTTTTAGGTGATTATTAGAATTATGGTTTGAATTTGACCTTTGGTTTTTGAATTCTAGTCTGAAGTTGACCTTTTAAAGTAATGCAATGACAATTCAATAGCAAGTTTTGATGTTTTAGGTTGATGATAATGCCTTTTTTTGCTTTAACGTTCATTAGTCTATTTGTAGAGTTTTTTCATAAATGATTATGTATGAAACATTATGTTTTAAAATTAGAACATCACAAATTTAGTGGTTGTTTAGTGTATCAGTAAAAAAAATCACATTTTGTAGTTGTAACTTTTGGTATGCTGAATGTAAAGTCCCATTTAAATGATCATTAGGTGTCAGTAAGTCATCACAACTATGAGTTAAAACATCATATTACTGTAAATTAACTTTCGGTACTAAATCAAGAAACTTATGGAAACCTGTTAACTTTAAAATGATTCCCATAATATACCTTTTGTATTACACTGAGTTGAGCAATAATTTTAATTCAAAATCCTTATTTCTTAAAAATGTAACATCAAATGAAAGTGTTGAAACATCACATAATAGAAATGAAACATCAAATTTGTTCTACAAGTTTAGAACTCATCCTTCATCAACTTTGGTGTTCTCTAATTAAGATGATTTGGGCTTTTGGAGTCTTGAAGTCTTGGACCCAGACTCCTTCTTCCGTGGCTTCTTCCTTTCAAACTCTTACTTCATCCCTTTGTTTTTTTTTATCCTTTGGGATCTAAGACTTCTGGAGCACTTTTTGTTGGTGAAACCTTGGCATTGTTTGTTGTTGACTGTTCAATTTTGTCTTGATTTTTCATTGAAAGCAACTGACACACTGTACTTGATTCCCTGTTCAAACCATCCTCTAGTGTTCTACGAGTTTCTATGTCATCTTCACATTTCAACACTAAATTATAGTATTTTTGAGCATTCATGGAGCCATGGTATATTACCTTTCATCTCACTATTATTCTCGTTGTTTTGTGTTGATAAACCTCCAAGTACTATGTTCCAAATTTTCCTCTTTGCCATCTTTATCTCTTGAGTATATAATCTTAAAGTATGGTTGTGATGTTGCGCAAGTGGAGAACCTGAAGGCTGTGGAAGCACAACAGCCCAACTTCTTCAAAGTATTTGCATGAACACTTGATCTCCACTTTACCATCCCCGATTCTGTAATAATCCTTCTCCACCATTGTTTCATATTTTTTTCTAAGCTGACTTCAGAAACATCTTCATAGACAATATTGAATATTTTCTCCATTTTACTCGTCATTGCCAGTATCCACTATGTTTCAAAGTCCTTGAAAATTTTAAGAGTGTATATCTCCGCAGCATGCTTCAGCTATCCGAGCCCCTCTACTGCAGCTCTTGGTTTTCCTATTGATCTGCTATACTCCCTCTTTTCCTCCGTGCTTCACCAACTTTTGATAGTTTTTCAAACGATTGCAAAAAACTGTGTCAAGTTTGACAGTTGGTACTTTCACTACACTGTGATGACAAAGTTCCAGCTAAGAATAAATTCTTTCTTATTGCAGTACACCATTTATCCCGGTGTTCATACAAGCACTTGAACCATTCTTTGTCGTGCATCTGGTAAGTTTCTATCATGGAATTCCATCATCTTTCAAATTCTTCTTCATTTGCACAACCTTTCAAACAATGGTCGAATGTCATTCC
>JAUOBV010002238.1:0-15229 GCA_032360425.1 Rubia occidens
AACTCCATGAACACTCCTTCTTGCTGATGCTACTGCTAAGCCTTCCTTATGGACTTTAGACACTGGTGCCTCTTTTTATATGACGGGCAATCTTGGTTTGCTTCGAGATATTGTTGCTATTGCTCCTGTTTCCATTAAGATTCTAGAAAATTGCGGTGTTATAGCTGTTCAGGAAGGTTCTCTGGTCTTCTCTCAGTTTGCCAGAATTGATCATGTTCTATATTTGCCGACTTTGGAATGCAACCTTCTCTCCTTTGCTAGGTTGCTCTCGATTCCCAGTGTTTCACTTTCTTAGCAGATAATTTATTTGTACTTCGGGAAAGCAATACAAATGCAGTGATTGGTGTGGGTGAGCAGCGCCGTGGTATTTATTGGTTGCGGCACTTCTCAGTGGCCACCCAAGTGTGTCACACGCTTAAGTCCGGGAAGATGACTTCAATGGATTTTTGGCATAAAAGGTCGGGGCATCCTTCATTTTCAGTTTTAGCAACTTTACCTGTTGTGATTCCGTACAGAGTACTACTTCTTGTGACATGTGATTATATTCGAAACAAACAAGAGCTATTTTTTCGTTGAGTTCTAATAAAGCCATGAACTTATTTGAGCCTGTTCATTGTGATATTTGGGGTCCGTACAAAATTCTTGCTTCCTGTGGTGCTAAATACTCTGTTACAATTATTGATGATAACTCTCGTGCAACCAAGGTTTATTTAATTAAGTCAAAGTCAGAGGTTCCGAAGTTGGTTATGAATTTATGTGCACTGACTGTAACTCAGTTTCAGACATCAGTTCGCCTTTTTAAATCAGATAATGGTACAAAGTTTTTTTGGTCTTAAGGATTGTTTTCCTACACCCCTCAGCAAAATGGTAGAGTGGAGCGCAAGCATCGCCATCTCTTGAATGTGGCACGTGCTTTTGTGATTTCAGGCTGGTTTTCCAATCAAGGTCCGCCTTCTTTCATATTGATTAGATATAGCCTCGTACGCTGCAACATTCAGTAATATTTAAAAGAAATGAGGAAAGATAAAGCATTATCAACTTCAACAATGAAAATCACGTTCCAAATAAGCAAAACCCAGTACATAAAAGTTTTCAAATGACCTTCAATTCTGACAAAAAAACAAACACCAAAATTAGAATGAGCAAAAGCTTGACATTGTAGTAAGATAGATTTAAGTTAGTGTGATTGATTACTATATTGTGAATGCTTCTGTAAAATCAATTGGAGAGGATGACTATCCCCCAATTAGACTGAATGCCTCCCCCCAGCAATGGATGAGGAGCATGATGCATACTCCCTCTATTTTGTTATTTATGGCACCATAGGTTTAAGTGGTTGGATTTAGATGAGGAAAATTAGTGGATGAAATTGAAGATAGAAAGTAAAAAAGTATAATGAGTGGATGAAATTGAATGAATCTTGCCAAAAATGAAAAGTGTGCCAGTTAAAAGAAAATATCTCAATTAGGTAAGTGTGTCATAAATAACAAAACAGAGGAAGTGCTTAGCACATTTAAAAGCCATCAATTTAATAATTCTTTTTTGCACTTGTTAATATTTAACTCCCAACATCAAAAACATATTCAAATGAAGAATGTAGAACATTTAAATTTAATATTCACACATCATATATAAAATTAAATTATTTATCGCCTTCATCTTAGACGGAAGGCAATGAGTATTGATCCTTCTGATAGAAAAGGTAGAATATAGCATTTATTAATGAATCATGAATAATTTTCGAGAGAAGATTTCTTTACTCATTTACAAACACAAGGCATTCAAAAAAAAAAGTACCATATAAATATGAGAGAAAACTTACTCTATAGACAATAATATATAACCAAAATAAGTACGCCTCGGGGAAACAAAGAAATTCAACAATCTTTCAAAGGTAAAAAAGAGAGCACATCTCAGACCTTATTCATACTATTGATTTTTGAAAAAATAAAGGCCAAATGGAAAGAGAGGAAAAACAGGTTTAAGAATATGATTATGAAACAAAGATTCATATACTAAGACATAACAACATGTTTATGAAGTATGTTGACTGAGCTCTAAGCCACCTAAAACATTAGTACACTATCCAAAAAAAAAAACAAGATTACCTTTTCCTATCACTAACATCACACCTCAACTGAAGAATATCATAAAAACTCACAAAATTCACATATGAAAACAGACGAAAATAACAGAATCAAACCTTGCTAAGATGAATTCGCCACCGGGATAATGTTGTCGAGAAATTGATTGGGTGCATGACTATTTTGCAAATAGTACTAATTTGACCACCAAGCTCAATTTGGAAGTTTTTCACAACCGACCGGTTGTCAGAAGACTCATAACTCAATTTGTCCTCTCAAACTACACAAAGTTATTCAAGAACAGAGGATTAGTTTTTCCTAGGTTATTGAATTCATTTAAGGAATATTTACACACATCATCATCACTATATATGTCAACCATATCCATTTTCAGGAATAGCGATGCATTCTCTCGAACTAATTTTTCAAACCCAGCTCGCACGAAACATGGCTGTTTGTCTCTCTTCCCGAACACGAAAAGGTTGCCCTTGGTGTTGAGACCCATAACCATGGAGAATCTCTAACACACAAAATGGCACTAACAAGCTCATTTTTGACATAATAAATCCAAACACTGTTAATTTGAAGCAGAACTTACATTTTCCAAAAACCTAACCTTCTGAAATAGGCCCACATGCTGTTCACCGGCATACGATTTGATGTTCCTCATAAACATCTTTTTAATGAAAAGCCTTGGAGTCTTAGTTTGAACGCCATTTGACTTTGAGCCACTGTTATTGAGGTCGACAACGGGAGGAAACATCGCCTCGACTTCTATATCCTCCGGAACCGCTACTTCAGTGAGCAGACGCGTGGAATAAGAGAAGAGAATAAAATTGAAACATATGCGTATGAGGAAGAGCTCTGGGAGAAGTCCCAAGCCCAAAAAAATTTCTACGTGGGGGTGGCCAGGGTCCAATGTAATTATGACATGTGTAAAATTTAAATTGAGAAAATCAAGGATGCATTAAATTATAATTTTTATTAACACTTGTCATAATCACATTGGATCCGCATCGCCCACACAGAAAATCTCCACATAATTTTTTTTTCTAACCCAAGCAGCGTTAGAATATTTGTGAAGTAATAAAGAAATGAGAACAATTTCGTTATGATACATAATTTTAAATTCTTACTATTCAAGCACTATACAAAGATATGCTAAGAAATTTTAAAAAAATTATGGAAAATACATTAATTCTGGCACTATTCATCTTTCATGAAAATATACTAATCTAGGCACTTTTTAAGTTTTCTTTAAAGGAATGCTGCATACTAATCGATCATAAATAGGTTAATAAGTACAGAAATATTATTTATTGTAAAAGATGATGTGGCAAACTAACGTGGCTAATTGTACGAATGTCACTTGACAAAAACTTGATATTTTACTAGTATTTATAGATACTATAAACTATAGATTTGGGAAGATGCTCCAACTTGTTTTCCTTTCCTATAAATGAATGCGTATAGTGAATTAGTGTGAATGAGACTTCACATTTCAAATGCATGCCATATTAATTATGGACATATATTAGCTATACTATAGCTAATTAATGAGTATGTATGCGTAAATACATGTGTAGTAGTGTAAGGATCAATGCAGAGTATTGAAGATCTTGAAAATTGGGATGTAATTGATGAGATTGCATTGTAAATTGGGAGATTAACTTTTGAAAGTATTTTTTTCACATAATTTTTAGAAAGTGACGTGGAATTATGTGTGAATGTTAAGTGGAAAGAATGACCTCTTTTAATATATAATATACATGTCACTTGAACAAAAAAAACTATTTTAGTAGTGTTTATAGATACTATATACTATAGATTTGGGAAGATGCTCCAACTTACTTTACTTGCATATAAATGAATACGTACGATGAATTAGTGTGAACGAGACTTCACATTTCATATGTATGTCATATTAATTGTTGACATAAATTATGTACACTATAGCTAATTAATGAGTGTGGTTGCATTGTAAATTTCAGGATTAACTTTTTTAAAACGTTATTTTTCAATTAATTTTTAGAAAGTGACAGGAATTATGTGTGAATGTCATGTGGCAAGAATTATGTGTGAATGTTATGTGGTAAAAAATAGTCTATTTTAATATATACTATAGACAACGCTTGACCAAAAATCTCCTATTTTAATAGTGTTTATAGATACTATAGACTATAGATTTGGGAAGATGCTCCAACTTGATTTCTTTGCATATAAATGAACGTGTATGGTGAATTAGTGTGAATGAGACTTTACAATTCATATGCATGCCAAAATTAATTACAGGCAGAGATTATGTATACTATATCCAATTAATGAGTATGGGTGCGCAAATATTTTTTTTATAATTACAGGCAGAGATTATGTATACTATATCCAATCAATGAGTATGGGTGCGCAAATACATGTGTAGTAGTGAAAGGATCAAAGAAAGGTATTGAAGATCTTGAAAATTGGGATCTAATTGATGAGGTTGCATTGTAAATTGGGGGATTAACTTTTGAAAATATTAATTTTTGATTAATTTTTAAAAGGTGATGTGGAATTATGTGTAAATGTCATTGGGCAAGAATTATGTGTGAAAGCTAAGTGGCAAGAATTGACTCTTTTAATATATACTGTAGATGCCACTTGACCATAAACACGATTTGGGAAGATGCTATTACTTACTTTCTTTGCATATAAATGAACGCGTATAGTGAATTAGTGTGAATGAGACTTCACATTTCATATGTATGACATATTAATTATTAACAGATATTATGTATACTATAGCTAATTAATGTGTAGTAGTGAAAGGATCAATTGAGGGTATTGAAGATCCTGAAAATTGGGCTGTAATTGATGAGATTGCATTGTAAATTGGGGTATTAACTTTTGAAAATATTATTTTTCAATTAATTTTTAGAAAGTGACATGTAATTATGTGTGAATGCCACATGACAAGAATTATGCATGGTGAATTTTTGAATGTCATGTGGCATGAATTATGTGTAAATGTCATGTAGTAAGAATGATCTCTTTTAATATATATTATAGACTATAGATGCCACATGACATAAAACTTGCTATTTTAGTAGTCTTTATAGATACCATGGACTATAAATTTGGGAAATGCTCCAACTTGCTTTCCTTGCATTTAAATGAACGTGTATGGTGAATAATTGTGAATGAGACTTCATATTTCATATGCATGCCATATTAATTATTGACAGAGATTATGTATACTATAACTAATTAATGAGTATGTATGTGGAAATACAAGTGTAGTTGTGAAAAGATCAATAGGGGTATTAAAGATCTTGAAAATTGGGATGTAATTGTTGAGGTTGCATTGTAAATTGGGATATTAATTTTTGAAAATGTTATTTTTCAAATATTTTTAGAAAGTGACGGGGATTTATGCATGAATTTCATGTGACAAGAATTACGTGTGAATATCACATGACAAGAATGACCTTTTTAATATATACTATATATGCCACCTGACAAAAACTTGCTATTTTAGTAGTGTTTATAGATACTACAGACAATAGATTTGAGAAGATGCTCCAACTTGCTTTCCTTGAATATAAATGAACGCGTATGGTGAATTAGTGTGAATGAGACTTCACATTTCATATGCATGTCATATTAATTATTGATAGAGATTATGTATACTATAGATAAATAATGAATATGTATGCAAAAATACCGGTGTAGTAGTGAAAATATCAATGGAGGGTATTTAAGATCATGAAAATTGGGATGTAATTGATGAGGTTGCATTGTAAATTGGGGGATTACCTTTTTAAAATATTATTTTTCAATTAATTTTTAGAAAGTGACGTGGAATTATGTGAATGCCATGTGGCAAGAATTATGCGTGACTGCCATACCGCACAAATTATGTGTGAATTTTAAGTGGCAAGTATGACCTCTTTTAATATATACTGTAGAAGCTACTTGACCAAAAATTTGGTATTTTAGTAGTCTCTATAGATACTATAGAGCATAAATTTCGGAAGATGCTTCAACTTACGTTTCTTGCGTGTAAATGAACGGGTATGGTGAATTAGTGTGAATGAAACATCACATTTCATATGCATGCCATATTAATTATTTATAGAGATTAAGTATACTATAACTAATTAATGAGTACGAATGCATAAATAGGAAGCATGTAAAGATATTTTGGTAAGATCCTAGATAATACTCTCAATTTTTTACAGTTCACGGCGCATCAAGTTTGGTACTTATAGGCACTAGAATGACATCCCTGAGGACGTGAAAAAGGAGGCATGGAAAGATATTTTGGTAAGATCCAAGAATTTTCACAGTTTCAAAGTATGTAATTTTTAATATTACAACCGTTACATAATTTACAATTTTTATGAGAATGCAAGGGAGCTTCAAGTTTGAGAAAAATTTGAACGAGATTAATTGGAAAAAAAATAAAATATTGTTTGGACCAAGGCGGGCAACGCCCACCGCAATTGGAAGTCATATATTGCAAACAAATATATCCATAGGGTGGATGATGGAAAAAAAACATCAAAATCTAATTCTTGGGAACACTACAAGTGGATGGAGGAGGAGTGGAATAATTTCGTGAAACTTAGGAGGCCTTCGGCATTTTGGGTAAGGGAATATTATTTCCACGGAATTTTTATTTACATCAATTTATAAATTGTTCTTACTTTTCGGTATTAAAAATAACTTTACTTATTATGCTTTGCATGGAAAATACGGGCGACAACAAGCGCCCAATCAATACATAAGAAATATAGTCATCGCACTGGTAGGAGCGGCCACAGAGTCACGTGAATGAAGCTTGTAGAGGAGTTGAAAGAGGCAGAGAGACAAAAACTTGTTGCCAAGAGCTACATGGAACAGGAGATCAAACAGGATTTGAGTACAAAGAAGTTCAAAGCCGATAGATCTTTGGTCTACCTCGAGTCCAACAAGGTGGATAAGGGAGAATATGGTGACCCGGATGTCAGGGCCATCGTTGCGGATATCGTGAGTACTTTTTTCACGGTTAAGAAAACTAAAATTTTCTAGTTTCATATTGTATTTTTCCTTCAGTGGAGTGTATTTAACTTGTACTAAATCTATAGATAGGGATGAACAAGGAGCAAGCCAGAGGCACACTAATATTGGAACCTGGTGAGGATATATTGATAAAGGAAACCAAGAAGAAGAATCACCCCGGGCAGTATAGGGGGACTCACACTAACCTCCATGTAGCTATTGTCATACCCCATCTTACCCAGAACCGAAGCAAATGCAGAAACAACTCGTCACCCAGGACGAAAGTACCAAAGAAAGCACCTACAGATTATCTGGTGGTCAAAGCAATGGTGGCATACCTACACCAGCTAGTCAAGGAGATAACAACTGCAAGAAGAGTTCAAATCCCAGTGGGCCTCACGATCCTAAGTCGTTCATTGAGAAGACATTGGTCCAGGCCGGCACAGGTACAATCAAATCTGAGGGTGGTCCCAGTGACAAGGAGGAGAACGAGGAGGTACAAAAATAGCCTTCAATTCCACTTATTTAATAATTTCAAAACACGCTCTTTGTATAATTAATCCATTTTATTTATACGTTACCCACATATATTGTAACCAAACTCCTTTTGAAGGACTATTCAATGATGAAGGAGTTCATAAAATATTTCAATGATGCGGTGGTGGACATGGAGAAGAAGGGCAAGGTTATGTATTTCATCGAGTTTCCAAATTCCACATTTTCCAGAACTCATAAATGTGGACAAGACATTGAACAAATGTTGGAGTTTGGAGTCAAGCTTGGGAATGATCATGGCATGACATGGATCTCGAATAGTCAGATGGATTTTTGGATGTGGTAAGTTTGAGATTTAAGATGTATTAATTTTGATTATACATAGATTGTAACAACTAAATTTACTTGTACTATAGCAGGGTCCTATGGGATAAAGCATTGGACAAGAACATAGGGCGAATCCAAATCTGTGTCTCAAACACATGAAGGCTCGACACGGGTTTTGAAGAGATTGATATCACTCAACGGGTTTGCCTCATCTAGCAGACAATGATTACATCAGAAGATGGCATGTATTTGGTACCCTACCTCAGGAAGTAAGACACATATTCTTAATCTTACACCATTACTATTCTCTTTAACATATTTCCAACTTAATCATTTATTAATATCAACGCAGGGAACATGGTTCCTCATAATTATTTGTTCTGGTACGAACAATGTTTTCACCTTGGACACGTTGACCAGTGGAATAAAATTCACCCATTACGTCAAAAACCAAGTGATTTCCAGGTATTTCTATCAATTAATTTATTCTTAATTTATGGCATCAAATAGTTGTTCCTAATATTTGAAAATATTATATCCGCAGGCTTCCTTATAAATATGAGAGGAATAAAGAACTCTCATATGATTTTACATGAAAAATAACAAACGTCGACGTAAGTCTTCGTATCATCAAAAAGTTTTTACAAGTACTAAGTAATTTTTGTGTTTTTTATACATTAATTATACCTTGACAATTGTTTTTTTCTTATCACCAATGACAAGGGAGTTGCTAGAAATGTCGGTATTTTGTCAAGCTATTCCTGGAAGAACTAGTGCTGAAGACAACTTCAAAAAATATACTTGACGTAAGTACCATACCTTACATTACAAACTAAAAAAATCATCGATTCACCTTCTTATTCAGTACCTCTGTCTACTACCTAACAGTTAAGAAAATAGTAGGTTTTACTAGTGGGGTGCAAGACATATTATTCCTATGAACTTCTAGAAGTCACCGAGAAATGGTGCGAGGCATGGGTTAAGGTCTATTCAAAAGCTGCAAAGACCAATGTTGTCGATGAAGGAAATTTACTTGGTTGATAGGTGTAGGATTTGGAATTTGGATGGGTGATGGGAGGATTTAATTAACAGTTGGGGATTCGTATATTTTTAATAACGAATGTACTCTTTCATAAGCCCTATGAGATTTATGGAATCCATTATTTTTCGTATTTCGTCCAGAATGGACCACAAATATTAAATTATGAGTATTTCAAAATATATGACACCGGTATACCTTATCAGTGCTCGTAACTGTGTTCTTTAGCACCAGGTCACTTAGGCATCGGATATTCAAGGAACCGAATTACCGGTACCTTGGCGGTGAATTACCGATGCCTATGGGGGTATTTTCCATTAGTGTTAGTGTCTAACAATAAAACAATGAAATCAAAAGTACTATGCTGAAACACTCTTTCATGTTTCTTAAATTTGTCATTAATAAACAAATATGTTTATTATTACACTTGAATCTATCAATCAAACCTGGTTGATGGTACACACAAAAATCATCTAGTATCCTAAGCATCAATCCCAACCAAAATTAAACTCTTGTTAGCTGATAGCCCTGCTCACTTTTTAGGTAATCAGACGATTAAGTTCCCAAATATATATATATATATATATGTATATATATCAATTCATATGTTTTGTTAATCGTTTTAGTTAATAGTTTAGAATTTTCAAATAATGATAGAACTTAGAATTAGAAAATATATTAATTATTTTATATGTTTTGAGTGTTTGTTGACTATATTAATGATTTTGTTTAGACTTTCATTTTCTGTAAGATAATAATTATAAAACTTAGAGTTAGAAAAAGTTCATATATATATATATATATATATAAAAATGATAATTATTTTGAGAACTTAGTTTAGACTTTAATTTTTTAAAAGATAATGATATAACTCACAACTAGCCACTATATTAATTAGTTCATAAGTTAGTTAACGGTTTTCATGATTTTGTTTAGATTTTGATTTCTGCAAGATAATGATAGAGCTTACAATTCAGAAATGTATAATATGGTTCCTATTTTTAAAATGTTTGTTAATCATTTTAATAATTTTATTTTAGACTTTCATTTTCTATATGATTATGATAAAACTTATAGTTAGAAAATATATATATATATATATATTAGTTTATGTATTATATATTATGATGGGCATGCAATCCGTCATAATTAAAACACTCTGAAAGATGCATTCACACGTTTCCCCAAAATTGACTCTCCAATTCGTCAGTCTTGAGAAATGAAATGCCAAAATATTCTCATACGCAAAACAATAAAAGTACATACTCTACTAATGTTGCGTTCTTATCCAAATCTCAAGCTCAAGCTCATTCTCTCGTAGCGTACATATCAGCCCATATTGATATGATCTCAAGGTATAACACATACCCCCACTAGGTAGCCATACACCATCCCACCATGCTTCGCTAGTTAAAATGACACAAGTAGAGAAATCACTTATGGAATCTATTGACAACGATGACAAACACATCTTGAGGTAGACACAAAATAATTGCCCATGACTTAGCATACGTTTGGAAACGAACTAGCCCATGACACAAGTGGAAGACCACTTACTCTCTCAAAACGAGAAACTACCGAACCCCATACCCATGTAAACCTAAAACCCTAAGATCATTCCAATAGGAACCTAAGATGTTTATCAACAAAAAAACCAAATGCACTCCGCGACGGATACAGGAAGATCACACACGATGCAAACGCTTGGAAAAACTCCATCCAACGACATAATTGGAAAATCCTCCATTTTCCTGAAAGTGAACCTAGAAATCTATGAATCCCCAACCTTAGAAACATCCAGCCAAAACACCCCCTAAAACTAGGTTACCACATAAGAATACATAATTGTCACCTCAACACATAAGAACACCTCTACTAGACCAACGAAAACCTAAGACCACCTATCGTCCACAAAGCCAAACACATCCCATGACAGATTCAGGAAGATTGCCCACCACTTCACATACGCCTGTAAACATACCAGCCAACGACACAAGTGAAAGATCATCTACTTTATTAAAAGAGGAACCCCTGAGTTTTAAAAAGAAACCCGAAATACACGATAATAAACCATTGTACGACTAAGACCATCCACAAGCAACAAAACCAAACACACCCAGAGCCACTACCCCTAGCCTACAATGTTTTTCAAAAAAATAAATCAATAGAACAAAACTATTGTAACCAAAATAAAATTAAAACACTTTAAAACAACACTAACTTCAAGTTATAACTCATCACCTCAAAAAACTTAAAACACATCCTAAGGAAAACAAATCATTTTCAATAAATGGGAATGGAATAAACAAAGAAATAAAAGACACACATGGGTTGTAGCTCACTAATGAGACGGGAAATGCATGTTTTCTTAGAGTATTTGGTACCTTTTTCTATATATATATATGTAGTTTTATTGGTGGATGATTATGTTTATAAGTGTTTTGCATGATAACTTGTTTGGTTTTCTATGTTAACTTCTCTATTTTGTAAAGTATTTGTAGTCTAATGGGGGTTTTCTCCATGAGTAGTCTATATGTATTTTTGTGAGATTAGATTGAAATTATTTATTGGAGAAGGCCATTCGCAAGGATAATAGTAATTAGAAGGTCAATTGCGATATTGGTAGAAGAATGAAGGCCATTAAACCTAATGTTAGTAGATTGAAGGAAGTGAAAGGGGAAAGAAGGAAAAAGGACCACACCAATCAAAAGTTCTCATCTGGCACATATCATGCCATATTTCACAGTTCAACCTACAAGATAAGCCCATAAAAATGAAATTTCCTTGAACCCACCATGCAAACATGCACGATCCGTGATTAGGGACAGGGTCAGGGACCTAATCCTATGGATGCAGAGCCAACTCACCCTCAACCACATATTTTTAAGACCATTTCAGTGTTCATCCATCGCCACAACAGACCCCACCATAGTCATATTAATTGGACTCCTCGAGACAAGGTTCATCTATCCATGAGGACTGGTTTGGTTCCCCTTCTCCATAGCAGCCCCCACCATAGTCTCCACAACGACACCCATAAGAATACCCCCATTATAGTCCTTTTCACATCTGAGGTGCAACAAGGTTATTCCATTCACGAGGACTATTTCAAACACAAGCAACAACCACTGGAAAAGCTAGAGTATGGATCCTTTGGATATAGTTCTCAACCCCTGCCAACACAAGAGCCTGAGTGGGTCACTAGTATAGTTGACACTCTATTCAGAATTAGTTAGGTAATCGGCTACTTGACCTACTTTATGTATGAGTATGGTTATCGCCTATCTTATGTTAAGAATCAAATTCACCAACTGGACCACGACATCTGAAAGGAGTGGCGAGATCAAGGTTAGAAGCACGAGTAGCTCATAACAAAGATGAGGGTTACAACCATTGGAGGCAGGGCACAAACAGAAGAGGATTGACTCTACAAGAAGTGTCGCAAGCAGATCCAGGCACGCTAAGATGACCCCCCCCATAGCTAAGACTAAGGCATGGTTTTGATTTGATGAGTTG
This sequence comes from Rubia occidens, assembly GCA_032360425.1. Lineage (NCBI taxonomy): Eukaryota > Viridiplantae > Streptophyta > Magnoliopsida > Gentianales > Rubiaceae > Rubia > Rubia occidens. Next base: position 12,481 of record JAUOBV010002238.1, read on the forward strand.
TAGTGTTTCTGAGTCTTCCGTTGATATGTTAAGCTTCAATTGCATTCATTGAAGACAATGCATCTATAGAGTGTGAATGAGGGCTTGGGAAATTTAAAACACATCATTTTATGCTTAGATGATGATTTTCCCTTATTTCCCTTATTTTGTTATATTTGTGGCTTGTTTTGGTTGTTTAGGAATGAGGGCACCTTGGATGCTTTGTTTTGGTGAGTTTCACTATTACTGTGTTTTTTTCGTTTGACATAATTGAAAACTCACCTTTGAAGTATTTTATGCCTAGGAGAAATTTAAAAAATGACAAAATGAACAGATTAAGTTGAAAATCCAAAGGGTGACTCATGCAAAATTTGGGGGCTCGGATATATTGAAAATCCGAAAAGGAAATATATGCGAAAAGTGAGAGGTTTTAAAGGTGTGGAAAAATGTGATGTGGGAGGATTGAAAGAAAAGAGAGGTTGGGATGAAAACCCGAGAGGGCTCCTAGGCAAAATGAGAGAAAATAAGAGAAAAAATGTATATGTTTCTCTTGTTTGTGCCCTTTGATAGTTCTTTATGCTCGAGTAAGCTATATTCTTGTTTTTCTTTGGAGTATCACACCTCATTCTTATTAATGGCATGATTTGGTTTGTTAGGACATCTTAGTTTGGGATATGAGGGTTCTTGTTAACTCTTGTGTTTTGGGTTAGGGTAGTTCTAGGAATAAAGTGTTGGGTGTTCTTTTGGAAACATTTTCTTAGCTACATCCTTAGATATTTACTTGTTCTTGATTACTCGAGGACAAGTAAAGATTTAAGTGTGAGGGAATTTATGAGATGGGAATTAATGCATGTTTTCTTAGAGCATTTAGCACCTCTTTTTCTATGCTTTTGTTGGTGGATGACTAGGTATATAGGAGTTTTGCATGATAGAGAGTTAAAACCATCTTGTTTTTTTTCCTATGTTAACTTCTTTATTTTGTAAAGTATTTGTATCCTAATGGGATTTTTCCTCCATGAGTGGTCTATATGTATTTTTGTGAGCTTAGATGGAAGATCTTCATTGGAGAAGGCCATTCGCAACGATGGTAGTAGATAGAAGGCCAATTGCGAGATTGGTAGTATAACGAAGGCTATTGAATCTAATGGTAGTAGATTGAAGGAAGTTGAAGAAGGAATAAGACAAAAGGAGCAAAATATTCATGGAAAATCAGAAGTGTTCATTGGGCACAAACCTTGCCACATTACATTATTTGTGCCATAAGAACTGCCTAAAAAGATGAATGTCTACTGAACTGACCATGCAAACATGCACAATTCGTGCCAGATCTGAAAGCTATTAAAAACATCCCTGAAGATGGACTTTGCAAATATACACAGTCTATGCCGCACAGAATATGGGAAACAAGGCCCAAAGAACGGTCCGTGCAATTATGCACAGTTTGTTCCAAAAGTCACTGGCACGGTCTGTGCCACCCAGTTGAATAGGGTTTTGAACGACGTATTTTTAGTTTTCTCTCTTCCAAGTATATAGAGTGGTCATTTTCCATTAGTTTCAAGGGGTAGGTGGGTCTCAATAGTTCTCAAACACTTTCTTTCTCTTTCTCTCTTCAACATACAATCCATGTCATTAAAACCCATTTCTCACATAGGTATGATTCTAGTAGCTCAAATTAGTACCTCGGAGCATTTGTAAACGTGTATTGATTCTCGACATGTAAGAATCTTATATTTATATATGTACGCTCTCTATAATAATAATAATAATTATTATTATTGCTTAGTCCTTGATGTTTATAATGATGCTTGCATGATATTAAGTTGTACAACTAATTGTTTTCAATGCATAATCTATCACTAGGAACGAGAATGAACCCAATAGTACTTTGTCTTTTGGTTGGGTTTGGTGAAAGATCAATGTGAAGGTCTCACTTCAGAGTGAAAATATTCATGATTGTAGATTCTTTTGTTAGATTAGACTCGAGAACTTAATTGAATTGGACTATGAACGATGCGGGAATGACCCGACCACATACTATCGAGCATCGAGTATTGATCAGGTTGGGGTTGTAGTTTAGTTTGAAAGTCATATCACGTGTTTGTAGTAAAATAGTCCTGATAAAATTCTAGGGGGAAATTAATGAGACACTAATTCTCCCGGTTCTAAAAGCATACACCGTTACAGTGGGTGTTCCCAGTGGAGCTCCCGACGAGTCATGTTACTCTCGTGTTTAATTTACCAAAAGAGAAAGGGATAGAGGGGGGGGGTAAGTGGTTTACCGCTCCTCTAGTTATAGTGGGTGGTGATGAGAGTTTAACGAGGGGGCAGAACCGGGATATTAGTCATCGTGGGATTTCCCGATGAATCAACCTCTCCATATCAGGTGATAAGATATATAATAGTTTATTGTTAGTATGTGGATAGGGGTCGAGGATCAATGTATGTATATCAATTACGTGATACAGATGCCCTCTGCAAGGACTTTAGTAATATCTTTATCACGCGTTTGTTGTTTATGCTCGTAGTTTATAGCTTAACTTTTTTGAAAACAAAAAACTTCCAGGTTTTTTAACTCCTAACACACATACCTGGGGATGGCTGTGTGTAATTTTTTGAATCAGTATTTTAAACCCTTAGATCTCTGTGTACGACACTCTAACTTACTACTACTCCCTCCGTCCCATATAAAATGACACCCTACAAAATGGCTCGGTATTTTATGCAAGCTGAGGTGGCAAGGAATAATTGTGAAAAAGTAGGGATGTTTTGG
>JAUOBV010002440.1:0-15221 GCA_032360425.1 Rubia occidens
ATATTTTAAAAAATCTACATACACCGCACATTTTTTTATTAAAAAATGAGGCCCCTGTATAGCTAATAAATCGGGGTGAGGCAAATATTTCATTTGTCTCTCATACGGGCCGGGCCTGCTTATACCCCTATTCAATTTTGAGGTCAAAGTTAAGAAGTTTTAACTAAATGAATAGTTAAATTGCACTTTAAATTGGGACGGAGGGAGTACAAAATTTATTAGGATGTACTAATATTTATGGTCAAAACGGACAATATCATTTTATTTCAATTTTGGCATCTTCTCTTTTTCCTTCAAATTTTCATTGCTTTCCTATGAAGAAATAAAGTTGTTTTAGCGTAGTACTCCCTCTATCCCATTCAAAATTATAGCTCAATCATTGCACACTGTTCAAAAAATATGTTTGTTTATTAATTAATATGTTTAATTACGTATAATAACGATAAATAAAAAGTTACTTTCTAGAAACTACTTGTTACGACGAATTCAATAATGTCACACACGATAATATTATTTTTCATATCTCTATTTAAATATGCAATTAAATTTTAATAGAAAATAATTTGGACTGGATCAGAGATTAATGAAATTCGTATGCACATTACTTTTGTATGGTAAAAAAGAGGCCTTTAGTTCATTAAATGTGTGTGGTGAAGTTGCCGTCCTTTTTTTAGCTAAAAAGGAGAATAATCCCTTTTCAAAAAAGAGAGGAGAATAATCCAAAATCAACTCAGGGACCACTCAGATTCCTTAATTTTTTTGAGTCCAATATTCTAATTTTCAATTTTTTCACTTTTCTTTCTTGTTATTTTTTCCATACCATTTTATATTAGGCAAAGTTTTGGGAAAGACGGTCTTTCTATATGCATATGGAAAGACGGGGTTGAATTAGAATTATAGAAAGTAAAAGGTTTTGATTGCAATATTAAAAAATTATTATGAAACATGTTGTAGTTATAAGTTTATAACCCGATTAATGCAACCCGAAATTTTTATCATGATTTCTTCTAATTTACAGTTTAAACCTTGGTCTTTCCATAACTTATGGAAAGACCGTCTTTCAAGAGACACACTCTTTATATTATACCTTTCTTAAAATTAAATCAACCATCATAAAATTGTTGAAAACAAACATCAAGCAATAAGTTAAATTGATATTTAACCTAGCTGATATATAAAATTAACCATTTATTTGAAAAGATTACATAAAAGTAATCAAACTACATTTAAATATCCTGCTTCATTAATCATTCAATTGCCGCACCATCAACTAAATATGAACAATCACTTGAATCTATAGAAATTCATTGAAAGCTTAAACTCCATGTATTCAAATAGTTGACCATGCTCTTATGGGAATACCTTATTGTTGCACTATCAACGAACCTCACCACTGAAACTAGTATGACCATAACCGAATCTTCATGGACCACCTGCACCATGAGAAACCACTATAGCGACCCCAACACAGTTTCACAACGAAGTCGAAACTAGCACTTGAATATATTGAAAAGCAATGAAGTCTGAAACTTTATACACTTGAATAGTTGGTGGAGACGCCCTCCTAGGAACACCTAGTTGTTGCACCACCAATCAACCCATCATCGAAGTCAATACCACCGCGATCGCACTTCCGTGGACCGCCTGTAACATGGGAAACCACAGTAGGAACCACCGATATGGTTCCACAGCGAAGACGGAACGTCCACATGAATATCCTGAAAATCAGTGAAGCTTGAATCTCCATACATATGAACAGTTGATGATGCCCTCCTGATAACACTCAGTTGTTGCACCACCAACGAATCTGATTAAATTCGGAACCACCACATTTGAAAGTTGCGGACGCACTCCGGATAACACCCAGTTCGTGTACAACCAACGAATCCTATCACCAAAATCTGAACCCCCATGATCACACTTTCATGGACCACGTGCAGCATAGGAAAATACAACGGGGACTACATACACAACTCCACTACGTCGAGCACCATTAAAATTGGAACCACCACGATCACACATTGAAGGAACACGTGCAGTGTGGGAAAACAGAGTACGGACCATCGACACAGTCCCACTACGTCGGGCACCATCAAAATTGGAACCACCAAGATCACACCTTGAAAGACCACCCGCAGTCTGGGATAACAGAGCGAGAAACATCGACACAGTCCCACTACATGTGTCAGATAATCCATACCAAATAATTTCTATAAGATTCTTAATTCTTAACATGGGCGTGGCTTGATGCTTGGATCATTTTGTTATGTAGAGTGGATTAACCACTGAATCAATACCCAATTTAGTCTTTCAGCGATATTTTTTTAATCATTAAGGGCATTACAATATTATTTAATCTCTTATTTTTAATAAAAATATATACTCCCTTTGTTTCTCTATTTGTGGGACACTTACCTTATTTGGATTTTTTTTAAATGACACACTTTTCATTTTTGGCAAGATTTCTTCAATTTCATCCACTCATTCTACCTTATACTTTTTACATTCAATTTCATCCACTCATTTTTTTTAAATCTAAATTCAAGCACCTGTAACTATGGTGCCACAAATAGAGAAACAAAAGAAATAGTATGATTTACATATAAAATGACAAAATCTAATTCCACGCGTCAGAGCATGTGCAATGGGGGCTCAATTCGGGATCTATTAAAAATTGGAACAGAACCGAGTCCGAAAATCCCCACAACTGCATCAACTCAGCCGGCCCAACTTAGAAAATGGTTGGCATCCCATGTGCTGCTGGGTCCGCATGGGTGCCACATGACACACTATGACGTGGCACCTTTTGTCCCCCCATTTTACTTTAAAAACTGATTGGGACACGTAGCCCAATTTGGTGGTGCCACGTGTCCCAACAAAAAAAATAAAAACAGATTGTTTTTAAATTTCCGGTAAATTTTTTTGCAATTTAAAAAAGCAAAAAAATTATTCAAAAATTCTATTTTTATTTTTCAAATCTAAATTAAAGTTTGGTTATTTTAAAAGTTAAAATTACATTATTTAAAATTATATACATATATATACTCCCTCGGTCCCTCTAATAGTGTCTTATTTTACTATTCATCAAAAAACTTAATGTTGTTTGAATTGTAAATATTTGCATATATATAAATGTGAAAATTATTGTGTGAGATGTTGCTACATTCATCGTAACACATAGTTTTAGAATATCTATTTTTTATAATTTATTATTGTGTATATTTTAAAATATTAAAATTACCAAATCATCAATGAATAGTGAAAATTGAAGATGTGAGACACTATTAAAGGGACAGAGGGAGTAGGTTAATTTTGCACTTTCAAATTTTACAGGATTATATCTACGCTTTCTCAATTTAATAGGGTCATTTTTTTACCTTTTTCCTTTATATATTTCCCTAATAATAATAGTAGTGGACAACCCTGTATAGATTTGGGCCTTCAGTTCTTCGTACAACAAAGAGCTTGCATCCAAATCTCATGGTCCTTTTATCATAAACTACCCAATTGTGATTGGATTCTTTAGCTATTAGGCCCAACGCCTGAGCCACTAGCTAAATTGTAATGATTCAGAAATTAGGAGTTTTTTAAAAAAAAATAATACCTCCTCTTCTATTACTCCCTCCATCTCAGCTGTATTTGCACCATAATCATTATCACGCCGTTCAAAAAATATGTTACTACAAATTTAACGATATCATTCACAATAATATTATTATTTATAAAATTTATTTAAATATGTGGTCAAATTTTAATAATAAATAGTGTAAAAAAATAAAAGTGCAAATAATGATGGGACGGAGGAACTACAAGAATTAGAGGATTGAGATGTAATGAGACATATTTTGATGGAAGACGGTCCGCATCCAAGCTCCAAAAAAAATAGGGAAGGAAATTTTGATGGAATGAAGCAGATATGGAAATCAAATTTCAAATTAAAATTTGTCTTAGAGAATAGCGGAACCAGACTAATATATTATGGGGAGCGAATTAGTGCATAATTTTTTTAAATCTTAATTCAGGTAACGGGGATAAAGAATTTCTTATTGGTCTTTTAACTCTTATCAAAATATAAAGCCATCAGTTTATAATCACATTGTTCGAGATTGTGATTGTCTTCAATCGTTCAGTTGATGGACGAATGAGTACTCAGCTAAATTTTTTACTCTATCCCATTTGTAACCGCTTAACTTTTGGCAAACTTGGTACATTTAATCATAAATTTTATTTAGTATATAAATAGTAATATGTTCATGAAAATTGCAAAATATTGTTAGATTCGTCGCAATTTATAGTTACAATATATCAAATTTTATACACATTATTATACGAACTAAATTTATAGGTGCGATGCGAGATATATTTAAATTTTTTGTAACGTGTATTTTTGAAATATCAACTTTTTGCAGGCCATATTATACATAACTAAATTTATTTATGTCTTGAAAATTATGATAGAATTTTTTTTAGTTGCAAGTGAAATGGAGAGAAGATGAAGATTGAAGAATAATTGATTGCTTGAAAAATAAATAAAAAGAAAAAAAATACTACTCCGTAGACCAAATATGTCTAAGAAAATAGAGTCTAATTCGCACATATGTTAGAGATAAAATACAACATTTTCAAGTTGAAAAGTCATTGCTTGGCAACTTGACCTATTAGTTAAGGACTCAGGGCAGAATTTAAGGGTAAAGTGCGTTTTTAACCGTATATGTTGGTTGAAAGTGCAGAAATAATCTTGTTAAATGTGAAAGTGCAAAATTAATTCTATGTTTTGGTCAAAAGTGCCAATTTAACCGGAAATGACCATCACACCCCTTTGGGGGAAAAAAGAAAATTTCAGACAAATATGAAAAGACGACATTACCCTTCCTAAAAAGTGGTCAAAATCTTCCGCCGGCCAACGCGGTCAATGCCGGCCAATGGTGGTCAACAGGGTTAATCAGTACTTTTATTAATGAGATAGGATTAGATCAGTACTTTAGTTAAAAATTTAGGGTTAAATTTGCACTTATGTAAAAATGATAGGGTTAGATCAGCACTATTATAAAAAATATCTTTTTAAGGAAAACCTACTTCTTATAAATATGTTTTCAATACAACTTCATAATTTAATGTACTACCTCCGTCTAGAGAAATTGACACGTATTGACTTTTGAAAGTCAAATTAAGCCAACTTCAACCATTAAGTTTTATTATTATATATGTAAGACTATTATCATGTTATATGTTGTTGGATTCATCATAACATGTATTTTTTAAATTGTTAGTTTCTCTGATATTTTTTATACACATAAATAAAGATATTAATTATTGAAAATTGATTCAGTTGACTTTCAAAAGTTAAAATGTGCCAATTTCTCTGGGACGGAGGTAGTATTATAAATATACTTATAATTTGTATGTGTTCGATAAGAAGTAAGAAACTTTAGAGTCAACTTTGTAATTAGAAATGTGATAATATAATTTGACCCAAACCCAACCCGTAGACCCGTATAAGCCTAACTATATATAATTTTAGTCTTGCATATATAATAACAGAATTTAATGATCGAATTTGACTTAGTTTGACTTCCAAAGTAGACTCTAAAGTTTCTAATTTCAAACTTGACTCTAAAGTTTCTTTACTTTCTATTTAAGACATACAAATTATATGTATATTTATAATACATTAAATTATGAAGTTGTAATAAAAACATATTTATAAGAATTGGATTTTCCTTAATTTTTTTTTATAATAGTGCTGATCTAGCAATATCATTTTTACATAAGTGCAAATTTAACCCTAAATTTTTAACTAAAATACTGATCTAACCCCATCTCATTAATAAAAGTACTGATTAACCCGGTTGACCACCGTTGACCGGCAGGAGAGTTTGAGCACTTTTTAGGAAGGGTAATGTAGTCTTTTCATACTTTTCTAAAAAAATTCAAAGGGGTGTAATGGTCATTTTCGGCCAGAATTTGGAGTTTAGGGTTAAATTGACACTTTTGACCAAAATATAGGGTTAATTTTGCACTTTTAAATTTTACAAGGCTATTTTTGTACATTTGACAAAAATATAGAGTTAAAAACGTACTTTACCCTTAAATTAAATTGAAGTGAAGCGAAGACGATATCATAAGAATAAAGATTAAATAAAAAAACCCAAAATAAACGGCCAGTTCTGAATACCGGACCGGTTCTCTTTTTGTGCTTGCTCACGTGACTCAATTCAAACCAGCTTTTATCACGTGACTCAATTCAGTGAGGTGGCACTGCTAAAGTCACCAGGTGGATTTCTAGTGAAACAAAAAGGAGGGGGAAGAAAAAAGGTCCCAAATCGTGCTTGTACTAAAACTGCCACACACAGACACAGTCACGCAGTGATACGCACACATTCCTCTCTTCACCCACCGCCGCCAGAAACAATGCCGCCGGAGACCGCCTACGACCTAGAATTCAGAGCAATCGAAGACGACGCGTGGTACAGTGTCGCGGTGGAGCTGTCGGAGGACGGGGAGACTCTCAAGCTATCACCTCAAGGCTTTGATCGCTGGAAGCCGAGATTCCGTGCCCGCGATTTCAAATCCACCGCCGACGTGGACGAGTTCGCGGCGAGGTTCCGGACGATTTCTCCGCAGATTCAGGACGACGAGTGCCGGAGAGTGAAAGTAGGCATGGCCGTCTGCGCTTCTCTGAGCTGCCGGAGTGATGATCTCCGGTACTACGACGCTTTGGTGGAAGGCGTGAGTTTTTTTGCGGTTTCTGTTTCTTTAAGTTGTAGAATTGTCATACTAAATGCATCATGTGTGCTATTTTTGTGATTATATATGTGTGTGGGGGTATGTGGTACATTGTTGAAGTTGTATTGTGTGCTGTAAATCGAGACGAAATAAGGCTAGGGCTTGAGAAATTGACTAGGTAAGCAGAGTGAAAATGATGGTTCTTGAAAACTGAATCATCTGGTTGAAGTTTGGCAATTTTTTCTAGGACCCTTCTCGAAATTCCAGAAAGGTGAAGCTTAGAAATGTGAAATGCCTCTGTTAGTTAATCTGGTCGGTTGTCCTGGTGTTGATTGACACAGAACCAGACATTGCTTCTATAATGCAGTTTTTAAATTTTGCTGTAACTGTGTCTCAAGTTATGATTCTGGCTACCCGGCGGGTAAAAATTAACTTACATTTAATTCTTCCTTTTTTTGTTTGAATTTTGTTCTCATAAATGTGAAATGCCTCTTTGTGCACTCAAATCTTAGCAAATTTACATCATAAATGTAAAACATTCAGTGAACTAAAAGAGGAAAAAAGCGTAGATAATTAGGTAGTGTTGATCAGTTGACTTCACCAGGCTGCAAATAAATTGAATAGGAAGATAATTTCATAACAATGTTCTTCATTGGGAAATTGAATTAGTAAAATATGGATCTTGATCCACCCTGATTTTGTGCTACCTCAAAAGGTTAAGTTGAGATTGTTCTAGACTGTTGTTTGAATTATAATTCCATGGTTTGGTCTTTTCCACTTTTGTGTATGTTGGCTGTCTAGCTTCTGTTTAGGATCGTTGAATTCCTATCCTCAATGTTTGTCTCGAAAATCCAATTGACAATACTGACGGGGATGAGCTGAGTGTAAAGTAATACTGATAGGAAGTTTGGGTTATTGTATCTTGATTATACTGCTTATATTAATTTAAGCTGCAGCTTAGTAGAGATAGCTTTTTGGTGAAAGTTTTATTATACTAGGAAAAAATCTGGTCATTTACCTTTGGATTTGACGGTTTCCTTTACGCATTATGAACTGGGATGAGGTTTAAAGCCCATTGATATGTATGTCAATGATGAGTGATGACATGCCACACAGATTACAATCTGTAGCATTTATAATGTTGAAACATGGGCCTGCATGGCTATAGCATGCGAATTATTGCAGTTCGTAATTTAATTTGAATGTCTTATTGGCTATTTAATTAAAGCTTTATACAATGAATACTTCTCCAATAAAGGCAACAGAAAATAAGGGTAAACGTGATAAAAGAAATATATGGATGTTTAGAGACATCTCAGAAAAGAAAAAAACGTCATTTATTTTGGAATGAAATTTAATTTCTTAAATGACATGTTCTGTGAAACTGAGGTGGTTTTTTTAAAATCACAACTTATGACTGTTTGCATGTTTGATTTTGATTAAGTGCTTAAAACCAATACCTAGTGTGTGAGAAATGTCAAGTAATTGGAATGACATCTAAAATCATTCGAGGAGTTTTGGAAGGGGAGGCTCTAGGTATTAGGATAATGTTTCCATGTTTGTATTCCAACAACTACATACTACCTCCGTTTCACTAATAGTGGCATCATAGGTTTAGGTACTTGGATTTAGGTGATGAGTGGATGAAATTCAATGTAGAAAGTAAAGTAGAATGAGTGGATTGAAAGAATCTTGCCGAAAATGGAAAGTGTGCCATTCAAATAAAAACATCCCATTAAGGTAAATGTGCCACTGATAGAGAAACAGAGGGAGTATCTGAACTCATCACCTGTTTAGGTTTGACTTCAATTATTAAACATCTATTTCAACACCTATATCTGCAGAGTTAATAATAGGCACTAGAGCATTGCAGCAGCTCAGCTTGTTTTGATTGAAATGAATGCAGTAGGATTTTTCACTGTAATAGTGACAGGAGAATATACTGAAGAGTTTGTAATGTTTCTTTCCAGTTTCTACTCCCTGATATTGTTTGGTTTTGATTTGATAGGTGCAACATGAAGATCATTCAGTTAAAGATGGAGAGGAGGAATGTCTGTGCACATTTCTTTTATGTTGGAAACAAGGCCCAATGGCGGGATCTATTACTTTAGCAAATATTGCTGACATATGTATTATTCAAAATACTGCAGTAGCTAACTCCAAAATCGCTTCCTTTATAAAATTGACTAAGGAGAGAACTCTAGCTACTGAACACAAGTCATCACATACACTTGGATTTAAAGAATGTTTGGAGCAGCACTATTTATCAGAAACAAGAATGAAGGCAAGTTAACGTGTTTGATGTTTTGATGAATGCTTGCGTAAGAGCTTAGAGAAATGACGAAAACTCGTATGTTTTTTTCAGGATAGTGAATTTGACTGCAACAGAAGAGAAGGTAAAGATCTATCTTACTCACATCTTACAGTTGCGTCCACTCATGAGTTTAATCACCTATTATCTGGCTGAGAGGTTCCTTCTTGAGTCAGATAGAAGTGCCAATGAATATACTGGAGGTTCTGACCCTGGAAATTTCTGTCCTTGCTATTTAATCTTGATCAACAACTTGGAGAAGAATTTGTCGACATCAACTATGAGGCATTTCATACTTGAACACACACTTATTTCTTCAAGAGCATACCTGCTTCCAACTAGATCATCAGTCCCCTGCGGTAGTGCAGCCATATCTACAGATTCCAAAGAGAACATTGAAAAGATTTATGCCTTCTTGGTCAGTCCTGATCACTTCATTGTATCGTCAAGGGGAAGGTATGCTTTGGGTTTTGCCTTGATACTAGCGTATTCTCTTCAACATTTTTCTTAAATGTGGTTAATTACTACTTCTTCCTTATACATCCGTATTCAATGACATATTTACTGGCCATGGACTTGTTCAATGTCAATAGCCATTTCCTTTGCCTTTTCCAGGCCTTGGGTAGTATATGAGAAGGCGTGTCATGAATCGTGTAGTGCAACTGAAATACTTCCCCAATCTCAGGTATGATTGAGAATTTTCTGAGCCTTAAAAATGTTTCCAAATGAAAGCATTTTACCATTACTTTTCTGAAAAACTCGGGCATAATAAAAGGATCGTCTGACTATCTCAGTTTAGTTGTGGAAACAAGAACCGATGTCTCTATAGATAGGAAACACATTCCTATAGATTAGTATTTCTGGTTTGAATCATCCTCTGAGCCATACCCCAACTTATCAAAATCGGTTTTCTGTGAAATATTAACATGAGCGGTAACAATTTACTGCCATGCAGGATGAATTAGTTTTCCAAAGAAAACAAGAATTGCAAGTGGTCCATTCTGGTACTGAAGTATACAGCTCAGCTAAGGATCTGAGGAATATGTTTGTGGAGTTTCTGAATCACAAGGAGCGGCTTTATCAGACTTTAGCTTCGAAAGAGACAAAGATCCTAAAGTCTTTTCACTCTGGGGAGACCATGAGGTATTGGTATTTCTCAATCAAATACTTGCATCTTTCTACTTAATTTGTCTGTAGTATGCATCCGGGAAGGGTTGGGATGGGTAGTTCGAGGGGTGTGATGGTATGTAAAGAAAGTCTGATTTTCACCTTTCTTGTTTGAGAAATATAAGTTAATGCTACGTGATAAATATCTTCAGATTTATGCATAACCTGTGATAACATCCAATTTTTGAGTTTCTTTCATGCCACATCATTCACTCTCGATCAGTATTCTTCTTATTTGTATACTGAAAAGTGGGAACAACACCGTGAGATGGAGGAAGTAGTACTTTGCATGGCAATCTAAACATTTACTGTTTAATTATAGAAAAACAAGTAATGCACTTAGATTCGAAGAATATCCGGGGCTGCAGATTATGTCAGGAAGAAGATTGCAGGCAAGTTAACATGTTTGATGTTTTGATGTATGCTTGCATAAGAACATAGAGATATGACGAAAACTCTTACATGTTTTTCAGGATAGTAAATTTGACAGCAGCAGCAGCAACAGAAGAAAAGGTAAAGATCTATTTTACTCACATCTTACAGTTGCGTCCGTTTATGAGTTTAATCACCTATTATCTGGCTGAGAGGTTCCTTCTTGAGTCAGACAGAGGTGGCAATGAAGACACTGGAGGTTCTCACCTTGGAAATTCTGGTCCTTGCTATTTTGTCTTGATTGACAACTTGGAGAAGAATTTGCCGACATCAACAATGAGGCAATTCATACTTGAACACACTCTTGTTTCTTCAAGAGCATACCTGCTTCCAAGTAGATCATCAGTCCCCTGCGGTAGTGCAGCCATAGCTACGGATTCCAAAGAGAACATTGAAAATATTTATGCCTTCTTGGTCAGTCCTGAACACTTTATTGTGTCGACAAGAGGAAGGTATGCTTTGGGTCTTGCCTTGATACTAGCGTGTTCTCTTCAACCTTTTTCTTAAATTTGCTTAATCACTGCTATTTTCCTTGTACATCCAAATTGTATTCATTGATATTAATAGCCATTTCCTTTGCCTTTTCCAGGCCTTGGGTAGTATATGAGAAGGTCCTTGATGAAGCTTGTGGTGCAACTGAATTGCTTCCCCAGTCTCAGGTATGATTGAGAATTTCCTGAGTGTAACAAAAAATTTCAACTAGAAAGCATTTTTACCGTTACTGTTCCGAAAGACTCGAGCATACTAAAAGGATCGTCTCACTATGTCAGTTATTTCAGGTCTCAATAGATAGGGAAACACAATCCTATAGATTTGTATTTCTGGTCTGAATCATCCTCTGAGCCTTACCCCAACTTATCAAAAATTGTTCTTCTGTGGCCATGCAGGATAAATTTGTTTCCAGAAGTAAGCAAGAATTGCAAGTGGTCCATTCTGGTTCTGAAGCATACAGCACAGCTATAAATCTGAGGAATATGTTTGTGGAGTTTCTGCATCACGAGGATCGGCTTTATCGGACTTTAGTTTTTAAAGAGACACAGATCCTGAAGTCTTTTCATTCTGGGAAGATCACGAGGTATTGGAATTTCTCAATCCAAAACTTGCATCTTTATACTTAAAGTTAGTAATTTGCATCAGGTAAGGGTTGGGATGGGTGGTTCGAGGGGAGTGATGTTATGTAAAGATGCATGCCCCGTGTGATAACATCTGATTTTTGAGTTTTGTTCATGCCACATCATTCACTCTCGATCAGTATTCTTATTTGCATGGTAGTCTAATCATTTACGCTTTACTAAATGATTCATTTTTTTCTCGACAGATGAAGATTTGCTATTGCTCTGACAATATATGTAAAGCTACGTGAAGTGTTTGTTATGTAAATTCCAGCAACATATCTTCTGTAATGAAACTCATTTCCTCAGCTAACTTATGTAATGCAAAATTGGTATCCAAAATTCAGAGGATGACAAGAAATGTTTCCCTTAAATTTGGCATCCAAAGTTCTAAATCAGCACTATTTTAGGAAGGTGTTGTTGCCTATAGCTAACCGTTGATGTATAGATGAATGTCTCGTAAATAATGTTCATTGTCGAGTTTTTAGAGGGAAATACTCTCTCTAAAATTCATATCCATTATGTATATTATAAATGTTTGGAATGGGTCCAATAATTTGTATCGTGCTCAATTATCTAAATAATGTTATAAAGTGAATGCCACTTAAGTGTTGTTAAAATGGTATAATGAACTTGAAACTCCCTTTCTTTTGGAGACAAGTTCATTAACCAAGCATGGTTTATGACGTGTAAAATACAAACTTGCCAACATGCATGGATTGGTATAAATATTTATTCTCTTCAGTCATTTAATCTCAATATCATATTCATATATATATATATATATAGTTTTATAAAGGGCAAAATACTCTCATAACCTCCAATTTTTTTATAAGTGTAAATATAACTCCCAATTTTTTATAAGTGTTAATATAACTCTTGACTGACATTGACTAAGACAGTCACAATGCTGACACTGAAGGTCGGCATCGGGGGGTCAAATTCCGGCATTGACCAAATTGAATATGACCAAAATATCCCTGCTTTATTTCAATTTAATTTCAGATGATTTTACCTCTAAAATGGGCTCCACTATTAGAATATAAACAAGAATATCATGGTTTTATCAACACTTATTTTAAAATAGAATTTTATACCAACACTTATTTTTTATACACGTAGATTACTTCACATTGTTATTATTGGCATTCAAATAAAATTACAAAAGAAGTGAAAATTGTTTTTGGTATTCCTAAATTTGTAAAATTATATTTGGTGCAATTTTTTGTTTTTATTTGATATTTAACAATTTTGACGTGTGTTTTTAAATTTCTCATTTGATGTTTAATTATTATTATTTAATATTCATAGCATGTCTTTTGAAAGACAATCTTTCCATATGTTATGGAAAGACTGAGGACTGAATTGCAATTATAAGACAAAAGGCAAGAAAATTTGCGGGTCAATATCAAGGAAATTTGGGTCGAAATCATATCACAAGGCATTTGGGTTATTTCATGCGCCTATTTAAGGTAAAATTCCAACTTTCCTTCTTTTTTCCCCAAATCCTCTTGGCAGCTCGAACGAAAAATCCCCAAATTCTCAACACACTCTATCTTCGATTATGGCGCCTTCCATTTTCAAATCCACACTAGTCGATGTCGGCGTCGCTGATCGCCGGAACCATCATAGATCAAGCACTCTTTTGTGTATCAAATCGCAGAAGAAGGAACTCATTCTTGTAAGTTTCATTAAAATTTGTGATTAGAATTTATCTGCTATTTTATTTTATTTTATTTTTGTGATTTCAATGTTAAAATGCAATGGAATTCTAACTTTTCATTACATTGATTGAATCTCACTGTTCAGATGCTCTCAACCGGAGGAATCGAATATCAAATTGTTGTTGCTGCAAATATACCTTATGAAGCTACGAAATCTGACAAATTCATCTTCCTTTCGTTCCACGATTAGATCTATTAAATTATGAACGTTTTACACTAACATGAAAGCTTTTAAATCATATGTACTACCTTTCTGTTGATTAAATATGAAGTTTTTTTTATTCATGAAATGCGAAATCTCTGTACATGTTAAGATTTAAATTTCATTAAATTCATTGTTATATAATTTAATGTCTATGTTTCAACATATAGTTTTAATATTTATACTGATAATATTTAAAAGTTGCGGACCAGAGAATAAAAAATAAAAAGAAACGTTAACTGAAATCATAAATAAGTAACATATCACATGTATGATTTACTTTAAATATATAATGTTTTGAACTAAAACTCTAATGCTTCATTTGAAATTACTGCATGGTATGAACATCTACAAAACTTAGCAGAAATTGACGTGATTGAATGCTTCATTGAACTACGAGCAAGAACGTTGCAGGAATAGGAAGGCCGATACAAATGGCATGCTAACAAATCAGGATTCAGTTAAAAAAATCACAATGGAATAACAACCAATGAGTCATTATTGAAAAGTATTCTGCATACTCATGTCAAGGAAAAACTCGGGAAACATAGCGACATCAGCCCCACCAATACCAATCTGTGATGGATCGAAAGATTCAACCTAGAAAGAAAAGACAAAGGAATTTTTTGTAAACAAAAACAAGCTGTAAGGCTAAAATACAAATCAAATTGGTCGACAACTTTTATAAAGTTAGGCATCATATCTTGCAGCACAACCATGAGGTTACAAGACAAATCTGGATCATTTATTTTATGGTCAAGATGTATCAATATAAACATTCAATATTTTAACTAAACATCCAACCTGACAAAAAAAAGTCAGGGATGTTTAAAAAAATGAACTGACACCAAATCCAAAATGAATAATCTGAATTATGAAACTTACGGTGAAGATGTATCACTACAAACATGCAATGTTTTAACCTAAATTTCCAACAGGCCACAAAAAATAATTAGGTAACTTCAAAATTTTAAGAGAAAGAACTGAAATAAGATAAACTTATGAAATGTGCATTTTATACTGAGCATGTATCACTACAAACCATCATTGTTTTTACCTAAAGATCTAACTTGTCATATCTAAAGTCAGTTTGATTAAAAAAATAGTATCTTCTTGCGTCCAAGACTAACAAATTATGGGATTCTAAATCCACAAACTATTACATAAATTTTCAAAAAATATTTCATCAAGAACAAGAAGGACAAAACTAGGCATGGGTCCAGCTAATTTCTTCTTACAATCGTTCAAAAGGTTATCAGATGGGCACCGCGTTGCTGGATTATCAAGGAAATCTTGAGAGCTAGGCAGTTGCTCTGAATCAGTGTCGGCATCATCTTGAATGGCCACCATTTTTTATTCGACAAAACGTTTTGATAATTTAGAAGTAACATGATACGAATATCAAAAGGGAATTTAATGCTTTGATGGATCAACTTCATGATGGAGAATTAATGATGTAATTGGCTAAGGCTTGGATTACTTATTCAAACTTGTCGATTAATTGAAGACATTATGAAGAACACTATACTCTTTTTCCCATTGGATTT
>JAUOBV010002539.1:0-15216 GCA_032360425.1 Rubia occidens
TAATTCCTCAATAAATCTACTAATGATATCTTCCTCTACTCCTTCCTCTAATATCTACCCCTCATGATCAGAAACTGAAAAATGATCGGGAATAGTTTCAGGATTTTAATTAAGATCCCATATATCTTAATATATTCCTTCACTTTCCATTCCTTGAATAATCATCGCAGACACAGTCCATGACATTCTTTAATCCTATTTCCAATGAGTATCGATGACTAAAAATAAAAATAATTTTTTTGAATTTCTCTACTTTAAAAAAAATTAAACGAATAATTTGAAATAATTTTATCCCTTATTAAAACTAAGGTAGTATAAATTAACATTACTATACAACCTTTATTAATGTACTTTTTCCCCCTTTATATACTGATGTATATATTTTATTCACTGTCATATATTTGTATTCATAACAAGGCTAAGCGCATGCCAAGAGAGGTTGTTGTAGCATTCATGAGATTGGTATATCTCTCTTTTCATGACACTCCAAAAAAATTTATGGAGTTTGCTAGTTATCTAGTGTTAGTTATTGTGGTGGTCAGCTGAATATAGGTTGAATAATCAAGTATTGTGCATCTTCTCAGATTTTGTAAACAAAGTGAGGAATTCTGTAATGGCTTTGAAAATATAACAAAGGTTTTGGATAGTGCCTGACACGTGCAAAATTAGAAAGGGCAATCACGCAACAAACACGCTCGTGTAAAATAAATACAAGCAAAATAAATGGAGGTCAATTTAAATATAGTTTAAATGTGATACTCCCTCAGATGCTTGCTGCAATGCTTGCTCAACAATAAAATTTCTTACAGTTTTACTTACTATCGTCACTTAGCCTTTCTTTAGTATATTGATGCTAAACCATATACAAACATATCGCAAAAATTTAAATAGATATACTTACCTTACATCACATATGGGTTAAAATCTTCACCGTCAACTCTAGTTTTCCAGTTTTGCTCGAACATTTCCGTTCCAAAATATTCTACGTCGTCGTCAACCTTTTTCTTCATATTTCATCAATAATTCCAGTAAGGATATCTTCATCTACTCCTTCCACTAATATAAACCCCTGACAATCAAAAGCTGTAGTATGATCGGGATTAGATTGTGCTCAAATATCATACTATATCCTCCAGATGATCCATTTGCTCTAAAAAGGATAATAGTAACAATGATTTACAAGCCCAGCCATTTATGAATATTTTACATCAAACTCTTAATGGCCTGACAATTGATCATATACATAGTTTATTCATACAAAATAATCATACAAATATTCACCTAAAAATTATTGGTGAACAAATAAGTCTATTGCATAAAAAAATTGATAGGCAAAGATCTCTTATAGAGGCTCAGAAGATTAAAGATTCTAGCACACCACAACAGGAAAATCCTTTGGAAATTACAGCTAATATTCAGCCACCACCTTCTATGGATGGTATTAACCTGTGAAAAAAAAAAGATTCTTCATTAGAAGATCTTGGAGAAATTCCCTCTCAATTCAAAGAATTAAAAATTACCACCCACAACTCTAGTATTGATAAACCTAGTAGTTCTACAATTAAAATGATAAATACAAATAAATAAAAAGAACAAATTACTGCTATGAAAAGTAATTGGAAACCTAGAATAGGTTCAGAAAGTTATTACTACCCTAGACCAACTCCTATGGATGTCTTGGTTGAAGAACAAGCTTATAGGAATGACCCTGCAGCTTATTTGAGTACTGAACATTGATGGTGGATCCGATAGTCAAATTTTTAGAACATGTCATAAAAGAATCATGTATGCTGCGGTCACTAAAGGCAATGACCAGAGTGATGCACATGTTGTGAAAATGATCATTGTTAGTTTTATAGGTTAGCTTAAAGCTTGGTGGGATAATTATCTCACCCAGGACCAGAAAGCTTCAATCCTCAATTCCATTAAATAGGAAGGTAATGAAGCTAAACCTAATGTTGTTTTTACTTTAGTATTAACAGTATTGGAACATTTTACTGGTAGTTATTCTACCAATTATGACAATATTAGGACTCTCTTACAAAACCATATATGTCCTACCCTTACCTCCTTTAGGTGGTCCAAGGATGTCTTTCTTAGCAGAGTTCTAAATCTCCCATAAGCTAATAGCAGTTTCTGTGGAAAGCCAGATTCCTTGATGGACTTCCTTCTCTTTTTGTCGAAAGGATTAAAAAGAAGTCTAAGAAGGGAAACATGAAATTCTCATATCCAATGGGATCTATATTCCTATGGTCAATTGATAGGAAAATGCATGAAAGAGGGCTTAGCTCTTTGTAATGATTTAAAATTACAAAAATAATTAAAAAACCATAGGTTGTTTAAAAAAACCTATTAGGAGAATTCTTCCAACAATTGCTTTTCATCAACCATCCTCCCATCCAATGGTCAAAAAGAGGAGAAATATAGAAAAACCTCATAAAATGGAGTATTATAAAAATATAAATCTGACTCTTACAAGAAATATGCTACTAGAAAGAGAGCCAGAAATGAAAGAAAATACTATGTCCCTAAAAGACAAAAAAAAGTCACCCACTTGCTATGCTTGTGGTGAAAATGGCATTATGCAAACAAATGCAATAAGAAAAAAGATAAAATCGGATATCTCAACATAGATGAGAGTATCAAAAATGAATTATTAGAAATGATCGCCTCCTCAGGGAATTCTGATTATTCTGAAGAACTTATAAGCTCTTCTGATTATGAGGATATTTATTCATATTCTCCAGAAGAAGAAGAAAATCTATGTGCTTTCTCTACAAATGATAACCGTCAAGTTATCAAGGGCATAGATGAAACAGATGATTTTTATAAACTCCAAGCACAATTCTCTATTTTCAACATCAATGTTATAAACGATGAAGAAATTAGTGAACTCCTAGATGATATCTAGGATAAAACTCAAAAGGCTAAATTTCTTGAGGCTTTATTCAAGGCTCAGGAGAAGAAAAAACCCAATAGGATTCCTTCAAGAATTAAAACAAGAATTGACCCTCCTTACAATTTCTCAGCCATTATAGAGGAATTACGGAAAAAGAGGAATCAGAACGGTCCTATGACTATTAAAGAATTAAAAGGGAGATCCATGATCTTAAAACTGAAGTTTCTTTTCTTCAGAATCAACACATTATTTTAGAAAATAGAATTATAATCCTTGAATCAGGACAGTTAAGTAATACTTCTGATATACCTTCCACTTCTTATCCAGTGGACGAAAATGATTTCATGGGAACAATCAAATTTTATTCACAACATAAATGGATCCCCCAAATCAATTTGTTAATTGATAAAACTACAATTTATAAAGATGTTCCTACTCGTTAGACTCAGGAGCAAACTTAAATTCCATTCGAGAAGGTTTAATCCCGATAAAATATTTTGTTAAAACTACTCGAAGGTTAATAGGAGCTGATGAAGGTAATTTACAAGTATCTTACAAATTTCGCAATGCTCATATTTGTTATAATAAATTATGCATTGAACAATCTTTTGTTCTAGTCAAAAACTTGGCTAATGATATTAATCTTGGATTGCCATTTATAAATGAGTTAATGCCTTTGACAAATATTAAGGAAAAGAATATTTCATAGACATATCAGGAAAAACCCGATTACTTTTCCTTGGATTTCAAATAATAAAAACAATAATATAATCTCTCTCTTGCAAAATAAAAAACAACATTTGTGTTATTTACAGCAAGAACTAATGTCTTTTAATATTAATAATCAATTAGAAAATCCTAAATTACAGGATAAAATTAAGAGTATTGATCACGAATTCTCAATATCTTTTTGCAATGACTTACCCACAACTTTCTAGAATAGGAAAAAACATATTGTTTGTCTTCCTTATGAAGAAAATTTCCAGGAACAAAATATTCCTACCAAGTCTAGACCTTGTCAAATGAATAAGGAATATTTGGAAACTTGCAAAAAAAGGAATTGCTACTTTAAAAGAAAAGGACTAATATGTCCATCCAATTAGTTGCATAAGATATCAATATTTGATTTGGTCACATGAGGAAATAATAATTTACTTAACCCATGAGGATAAAAATTACCTCAATGACCCGTGGGTTCTTATGAACCGATATGCAAAAAAATTCTGTTGTCCCTTTAAAGAAGGGAAATACAAGATATATTATGAATACATTCTTACAGCAACAGGTTCTGCTGATATTACCTCATTCCCAGAGAATAAGCCAGGAGTGGAAAAAAGCTTTTCAAAGTTCTATCTGAGGAAGATAATACTCCCTCCGTTCCAGGACAAATTACAGCCCAATTATTGCACACCGTTCGAGAAAGATGTTTGATCATTAACATGTTTAACTACGTATAATAACGAAAAATAAAAAGTTACTTTCTAGAAACTACTTGTTACAATGAATTAAACAATATCACATACGATAGTATTATTTTTACATATCTATTCAAATATGCAGTCAAACTTTGGTAGAGAATAGTGCCATAAAGTAGGTGACTAATTTGGGTTGGGACAGAGGGAGTATCTCCTTATGAATGGGGTATCAGCCCATTCCGATCAAAGAAATTCATAATTTCTAGGACATTCGTAAAGATGGCCTTTAATTATTACGATTATATCGATGCTTTCACTCATACGTTTTATTCTGAGAATAAAACTCATGCTCACACATGGTGGATTAAATTCAATCCTGAAATTTTTAGTAATAGTTATAATGGCCAAAGTCTTCTTGGATGGATATTCCCATGGTGGAAAATAATTGTACCGAAATTCAAGTCCTACAAGACCCTTATGTGGGTTTTTACAAAGATTGGGTACATGTAGCACCATGTGTTACTCCTGTCAACCCTTCCGATTATATTGAGGGATGTGCATCATTATTATTCTTTATGCAGACAAGCATCCCATGGATATGGAAATGGATTTCAGAAGCAGGGAAAATTTTCCAAGGCATTCTCTGTCTTAAAAGGAAATTCCTTGCTAGGTTTTGGTCCAAACTTTTGGATCAAGACAAAGAAAATCCAATGAAGAAGTATGGTTCTTAGTTAGAGGAAGATATTACTTGCCTAATTAAATCCTTAAAATCTGTTTATAACTGGAAGAAGCAGGAAGATGATACATCCTCATTCTTCTCCAAATTGGAGAAAGCTATGAAACTGAAGAATCCTTAAATCTCTAAGGAGGATTTAATGACAGCTTATCTTGATAAGGTTAAAGCTAATTTTTTGAACAATAACAGGAACAAAGTGGACGCCAGCCCATATTCTGAGCCATCCACCTCCTTAATGAAGGATGTTCAAGATGACAATCCCTATGGCTGCTTGGCTAGAGAATCACAGCCGTTGGATGAAGAAATGATTCAACCAACCACGAAAGATTTATTTGACAGCTTAATAGAAGTTGTGTTACAAAAAGCCAAACCTAAAAAGGAAGAAGCAAAATCCCAAGGAAAGCCGAAGATACTATAATAGTCAAGACCTTTCCCATCAATAATGGAAGGGAAGACGTGTAACCACCAATACTGCAACCGTTAATAATGATGTGGTGGCTCCCCATCAATAATGGCGAGAGAGACGAGTGACCATAGTGGAAATAATGATCCCATTACTTTAATAAAGTAAAGACTTTTATAAAGTCTTTTGTCCATTTGTAATTATTGTAGACTACTTTTTCTGTTTGTAATCATGCATGAACTTATAAAAGGGGAACGCTCTCATTAGTTAGAGGCAAGTCTTGGAGCCCTTATACAAGGCATTGTAAATCTCCCAGTAAATAAAATTTTAAGCATTCTCACATTCCCGCTCAGAACTGAGCACGGCCTTCAGGTACATAATTTCTATTTTATTTTTTAGTTTTAATCTTGATTATAGGCTAATAAGCCTATACTATCTGCAAATACTCTTACTCCTGTATGATGCTCCTAGAATGAATTCATTCATAATATGGTTTCAATATAATACTGTTTATATTTGTAATTCATGAACGATTTTAATGAAATACTATTTAGTTACAAAATTGTCGTGCGGGTGCCCATGTCAGCCGCTAAAGCCGTGTGAAGGCGTTCAGACTATTTTTTGGGTTGTTTTAGCATTGGTCTAGCTGTAACTAGATTAGTATGAATTTGATATAAAACCGTGAATACAATCTAAGTAGTATGATATTTTATATAAACCCATATGAGTTCACCATAGATGGTATCAGAGTCATGGTTGTAAAGAGTTATTTGTAGATAGTATAATTCATCATCAAATCAGATGAATTTGAATATTTTTAATTACATATTTTCTGGGTCTTACATTTTTACTTACTATCATCACTTAGCCTTTCTTTGGTATATTGATCCTAAACCATATGTGAACATATTACAAAAATATAAATAGATGTACTTACCTTACATCACAAATGGGTCAAAATCTTCACCATCAACTTTAGTTTTCTAGTTTTGATTGAACATTTCCCTTCCGAAGTATTCTATGTCATCGTCAACATTTTTGTTCATAGTTCATCAATAATTCTATTAATGATATCTTCATCTACTCCTTCCCCTAACATAAACCCTTGACGATCAGAAGCTGAAGAATGATCGGGATTAATTCCAGGATAAAATTAAGATCCCAGATATCTTTATATTTTTCTTCGCTTTCCATCAATAATCATCGCAGACAAAATTCATAGAATTCAATAATCCTATTTCCAGTGTGTGTCGATGACTAAAAATAACAATAAAAACTTTGGATTTGTATCCTTTAAAAAAATTATATTAATAATGTGAAATGATTTTATCCCTTATTAAAAATTAGGTAGAATAAATTATCGTTACTTTATAACATTTATTAATGTACTTTTTTCGCTTTATATAATGATGTATATATTTTATTCACTGTCATATATTTGTATTCATAACTTGGCTAATCACTTGACAATAGAGGACGTTGTAGCATTCATGAGATTAGTATATTCTCTTTTAGTGACACTCCTGAAAAATTTATGGAGTTTGCTAGTAATCTAGCCTTAGTTATTGTGGTGGTCGGCTGAATATAGATTGAATAATCAAGTATTGTGCATCTTCTAATGTTCTGTAAACATGGTGAGGAATTACACAATGGCATTGAAAATATAACAAAGGTTTTGGACAGTGTGAGACACGTGCGAAATTACAAATGGTAAAAATGCAACAAGCACACAAGTGTAAAATAAATACATAAAAATTAAACGGAGGTCAATTTAAATATAGGCCTAAAATGTGATACTCCCTAGGATGCTTGATGCAATGCTTGCTCAACATTAAAATTTCTTAAAGTTTTACATGGTATCATCACTTAGCCTTTCTCTAGCATATTGATCCTAAACCGTATGTGAACATATGTAAAAATATAAATAGATATACTTACCCGACGTCACATATAGGTCGAAATCTGCACCATCAACTCTAATTTTCTAGTTTCTCTTGTGCATTTCCATTACAAAGTATTCAATGGCATCGTCAACCTTTTTCTTCCATAATTCAACAATAATTCCACTAATGATATCTTCCTCTACTCCTTACTCTAATGTATACCCCTCATGATCAGAAACTGAAGAATGATTGGGAATAGTTTCAGGATTTTAATTAAGATCCCATATATCTTTATATATTTCTTCACTTTCTATTCCTTCAATAATCATCGCAGACACAGTCCATGACATTCGTTAATCCTAATTCAAGTAGTATTGATGGCTAAAATAACAATAAAATATTTGGATTTCTCTACATTTAAAAAAAAATTAAACGAATAATGTAGTTTCAGGATTATAGTTAAGATCTCAGATATCTTTACATGTTTCTTCACTTTCCATCAATAATCATCACAGAGACACAATCCATGACATTCACTAATTCTATTTCCAGTGTGTATCGATAACTAAAAATAACAATAAAAACTTTGGATTTCTATCCTTTAAAAAAATTATATTAATAATGTGAAAATATTTTATCCATTATTAAAAATTAGGTAGTATAAATTATCATTATTGTACAACCTTTACTAATCTACTTTTTCCCTTTATATACTGATGTATATATTTTATTCAATGTCATATATTTGTATTCATAACATGGCTAATCACATGACAATAGAGGACGTTGTAGCATTCATGAGATTAGTATACCTCTATTTTCGTGACACTCCTTAAAATATTTATGGAGTTTGCTAGTAATCTAGCCTTAGTTATTGTGGTGGTCGGCTGAATATAGGTTGAATCAAGCATTGTGCATCTTCTCCGGTTTTGTAAACAAAGTGAGCAAAAACGCAATGTCTTTGAAAATATAACAAAAGTTTTGGACAATGCCAAATACGTGCAAAATACGTGCAAAATAAATGGAGGTCAATATAAATATAGGCCTAAAATCTGATACTCCCTCGGATGCTTGTTGCAATGCTTGCTCAACATTAAAATTTCTTATAGTTATTCTTACTATCATCACTTAGCCTTTCTTTAGTATATTGATCCTAAACCGTCTGTGAACATATTCCAAAAATATAAATAGATATACTTACCTTACATCACATATGGGTCAAAATCTTCAGGATTATAATTAAGATCCCATATATCTCTATATGTTTCTTCACTTTCCATTCTTTCAATAATCATCGCAGGCACAGCCCATGACATTCAATAATCCTATTTCCAATGTGTATCGATGACTAAAAATAACAATAAAAACTTTGGTTTTCTATACGTTTAAAAAAATTAATAATGTGAAATGATTTTATCCCGTATTAAAAATTAGGTAGTATAAATTAACGTTACTGTACAACCTTTATTAATCTACTTTTTCCCTTTATATACTGATGTACATATTTAATTCACTGTCATATATTTGTATTCATAACATGACTAATCACAAGACAAGAGAGGACGTTATAGCATTCATTTGATTGGTATATCTCTCTTTTAGTGGCACTCATGTAAAATTTATGGAGTTTGCTAGTAATCAAGTCTAAGTTATTGTGGTGGTCTGCTGAATATAGGTTGAATAATCATGTATTGTGCATCTTTTCAAGTTTTGTAAACAAAGTTAGGAATTACACAATGGCTTTGAAAATATAACCAAGGTTTTGGACAATGCCAGATACGTGCTGAAATTACAAATGGAAAATACGCAACAAACAAGCACATGTAAAATAAATACATGCAAAATAAATGGAGGTCAATTTAAATATAGGCCTAAAATGTGATACTCCCTCGGATGCTTGTTGCACTGCTTGCTCAACATTAAAATTTCTTCCAGTTTTACTTACTATCATCACTTAGCATTTCTTTAGTATATTGATCCTAAACCATATGTGAATATATTGCAAAAATATAAATATATATACTTACCTTACATCACATATGGTCACCATCAACTCTAATTTTCCAGTTTCGCTTTGGCATTTCCATCCCGAAGTATTCAATGTCATCGTCAACCTTTTTCTTCCATAATTCATCAATAATTCCGCTAGTGATATCTTCCTCTACTCCTTTCTCTAATATATACCCATCATGATCAGAAACTGAAGAATGATCGGGAATAGTTTCAGAATTATAATTAAGATCCCATACATCTTTTTATGTTTCTTCACTTTCCATTCCTTCAATAATCATTGCAGACACAACCCATGACATTCATTAATCACATTTCTAGTGTATATCGATGACTAAAAAAACAATAAATAATAGAATTCTATACTTTAAAAAAATTAAATTAATAAAGTGAAATGATTTTATCCCTTATTAAAAAATTGGTAGTATAACTTAACGTTACTGTACAACCTTTATTAATGTACTTTTTCTCTTTATATACTGATGTATATATTTTGTTCACTTTCATATATTTGTATTCATAACATGGCTAATCGCATGACAAGAGAGGACGTTGTAGTATTCATGAGATTAGTGTACTCTGAAATTGTTGTGTAAGTTTTGAATTTTGTTGTCTGAATTGTATGTAAGGTTTTGCCGAATTAATTTTGAATGAGTAGAACCTTGTGTAAACATTTTCATTGTGTTGAACTATAATAGTTCTACATTTGTTAATTTGTAGAGATGGAACGTTCAATAAAGAGGCATAAGCATGTGTATTGCAACATTAGTCGGTTGAGCAAAGAATATGTTTCTTTTGTGGAGGATTTTTTAGAGCACGCCTTCAGACATAAGGAGAGAGTGTTATGTCTATGTTGTGATTGCAAGAATCGTAATCGTGTTGGTGATAGAGACATCATGAAACTTCACTTGCTTAGGAGAGGCTTTGAAAAAAATTATTTGGCTTGGACGTTTCATGGTACGAAGGCACCTCCGGAGGTAGTTCTAGTTAGTGGGAGAGAGTGTTTCAGAGACTTAAATTTAGATGACATGTGTGAGGAGGTTGTCGATAAATTTAGGGGGAGGCCCTAGGGTTTTCCAAATTTCTTAGGTGAAAAGGACGGGCCTTTGTATCTTGGTTGCAATAAGAGGGATACGGTGATGTCATGTTTGATGGAATGGTTTAATATCAAAGGCCTTGGTACATGGAGCGACACTAGCATGAACAAGTTGCTAAAATTCTTGAATGAGAAGCTTCCCGCAGGTAACAGGATACCAGACAACCTCTATGAAGTGAAGCGGAATTTTTGTCCGATGGGATTGGAGTATAAAAAAATACATGCTGGTCGGAACGATTGAGTTTTGTAGTTAATTGGAGAAGGAGGTGGAACGCCCCATATTCCATGTGTCATAATACAAGAAAAGGAGAAATTTGGTTTTCGATGGAGAAGTTGTGGTAATGTTAAGGAAGCGTGTTCCTAGGAAATGCATGTGGTATCTTCCAATTATTCCCCGGTTGAAGAGGCTGTTCAAGAATGCTAATGATGCAAAGAACATGACGTGGTATATGAGAATAGGTTTTCCTCGGGACGGTGTGATATGTCATCCAGTTGATGCCGATAAATGGAAGAGGTTTTATAAACAGTATTCGGACTTTGCAAGTGAGCTAAGGAACTTGCGTATGGTTTTTTGTACTGGTGGAATGAACCCTTTTGCCAACATGTTTTCTAGGCACAGTTCATGGTCGGTAATGCAGGCTATATATAACCTTCTACCTTATTTGTGTATGAAAAGGAAATATGTGTTGATGCTTTTGTTATTTTTGGGCTGAAACAGCTCAGAAACGATATCGACACGTACTTGGAACTTCTAATAGATAATTTGAAGGTTCTATGGTCCGGAAGTGTCGATGTTTTTGATGGTTTGAGGGGATCGATCTTCAATCTGAAGGCAGTGCTTTTTTGCACCATAAATAATTTTCCAGCATTACGAAAATCTTTTGGGTTATGTAGTGAAAGGGCACAAGGCATGTCCTGTGTGCGAAGAGTGCACAGATTACCAACAGGTGAAGAATGGTCACAATATCGTGTACTTGTGTCACCAAAATTACCCCGATGAAGCACAAGTTGTTTGAGGACACATTTCAGTTTGTTGGTGGGAAGGAGGCGAGAAAGAGGCCAAGACCATTGAAGGGGTTTGTCATACACAACAAGGTGAAGAAATTGAATGTTGTTCTAGAGAAGAAGTTGAAGAAAGTCGGTACAAAGCCTGATGTACTGTGGAAAAAGTGGTCAATTTTCATTGATTTATCTTACGGGAGCATTTGGAGGTTCGGCACTGGTTGGATGTAATGAATATTGGGAAGAATGTGTGCGAGAGTTTGATTGGTACCTTGCTTAACATTCCAGGGAAGACGAAGGACAGCTTGAATGTGCAGAAGGATTTGTTGGAGCTTGAAATTCAGTCCGACCTTGGTCCATAGGTGCGCGGGAAGCAAACTTACCTCCCTTCTACCCCGTACAATCTATCATTGGATGATAAGAGATTGGTATACGAGTGTATCCAAGGGATCAAGGTACCATCCGGATACTCTTCTAATATTAGCCACTTTGTGAATGATGATTTGCGTTAGAATGGCTTGAAATCCCATGATTGTCATGTTCTTATACAACAATTGTTGCATGTTGCCCTTCATGGTGCTATGGAGGAGGGTGTGCGATTTAGCGTTATGCGGCTTTGTTTCTTTTCAACTCCATATGTCGGAAGAATATAAGCAGGGAGGCGCTTGATGTGTTGGAGTGGGAGGGGGTTTTAGTGTTATGTCAGTTGGAGAAGTAATTTCCTCTGCCCTTCTTTGACATCATGGTTCATCTTGTCATTCATTTGGTTGGGGAAATTCATCTAAGCGATCTGGTGGGCGTGTACTGGATGTTCCCTTTCGAGCAGCACATAGGTGTTTTCAAAGGTTACGATCAGAATCATAGCCAACCAGATGCGAGCATCGTGTAAAGGTACGTGACCGAGGAGATTATTTAATACTGTACCGCGAATATAGTCAGTAAGAAATCGGTTGGATTACCAGAACAAGCTCACTTTGGTAGGAAGCATGGGGTTGCACGTTCGAAAGGTACACTTCGTACAACTTTCTATGCTGAGTTGATGACAGTTCACCTTTACGTTTTACACAATAGTAGTGAGACTGCAATATATGTTGAAGAGCACATATCGTGTTTGCAATTACATATGACATTTATAATTTAGCTTAAAGGGTTTATTATTTATATTAAAACATTTTCTGTTTATTCATCATGTGATAATCTGTTGCTTTTAGTGAGTGAAAATATTATTTTATAAAGTAGTGTACCTTTTTTAAATAAGGTTAACTTTTTAGTTATAATCCATCATTTCATTGGTGTGTTTTTTTAAATTGTAGAGTCGAAAGGTTTTCAAGTCTTCTTGCAGACCTGCCATGATTATGGACTTGATTGCCTTTTTCTAAAAGTCTCAGATAGCTTATGTTCTTGCTCTTGGTTTTGGTGGTCAGTTGGACCTTGGCATTCTTAATTTTCCTCTTAAGATCATTCCTTTTCTGGTTTAGAATTTTGATCCTGGTTTTTGTGTGCAACATGTTGGTGATGGCAAGTACACCTTGTGTCCGGATAATGTGTTTGATGTCTTTGGTTTGCCTATTTCTAATGAAGATGTTGTTAGGATTAATCATGCGAGCAAGGGTGAAAAACTATATTTAGAATTGAGGGGACGATGGAGGGAAACGTTTAAGATTGAAGGGAATGGGAATATTCCTTTAGATATAGTTTATAAGGTGATCCTTAAGTTGAGAAAAAAGGGTGAGAAGTTTCAACGATGATTTGTGATGTATTGTGTGGTGTTTCCTTTATCCTACAAGGAGCAAGGCAATTGATATGAATCCTTTAATAATTTTTTAAAAATGTGAGAAGAATGAACAAGATTAATTGGAGTATATGTGTTTTCAAAAAATTGTGTGACGGTGTGGATAGATTTTAAAAAGGTTGCCTCTTATAAGGCTGTGAGTGGTTGTGTCTACTTTCTGTAATTCAGTTTTTGCAGCATGTTCCTTATCATGGTATGAAGGATTCTATGGATGTACCCCTTCTTTAGCATTGGACTGAGGCAAAGATGAAAAGTAGGTGCGAGTGGCTGAAGAAATCTAGGTATGAACGAGCTGCATTACTGAAGGATGTATATCCTTTGACTGATTGTGGTAGAGTGCGAGCTAATGTGTTAAAAGGTACATCTACCTTTGCTGGTATTACGAGTGGGTCTCGTAAAGCTGTTGCTCCTGGTAGTCAGGTTCTACAATTTAATATTCTTGTTGGGGTTTCAACGGATGAAGATATTGCAACTCATAAGCTGAATGTGAGTCTGGTGTTTTATTTGTTTTTGTTTTATGTTGGTTCAATTGTATTTTAGTATAATTAGTTGCTACTTTATAGGTTGCTGGTGAGGCATTTTCCTTGTGTCAAAGGGACATGGAAGGGGTTACTTCCAAATTATCATAACGTTGTCGAAAGTACAAACAGTGGCCGCTCAAGATGTTCCAATGGTAGTTGACACCCACAAATGGAGCACATATTAGGTTGTATTTGTTTGTTCTAAAGGTTGTGTCGAACACCAATACATCTCCAAACAATGTGTAACCCTCTTTCATCATCGAGTGTCTCCAATATAAGGCCAATAACATGTTTTAATCATCCATCTTCCCACGAAAGAAAAAAATCTGCATCTTCTTCATTCTTTTGTTGAAACTGCTCTATAACAGTTTGTCCATCCCCACCTTCAATTACCTTCATTCTCAACCTTTCAACGTAGTTTATATGGTCCCTCATGGTATTTCCTAAATTCTGTTCACTTCTAGTTTCATGGACCAAGTAATTGAAGCCAATTTATAGCTTTAATCCAACAGCTTCCATCCCCTCTATGATCTTGGTCTTCTCTGCTGTGATTTTCTCTCATTACATAGTAACTATTGCCAAGCCGGTCTTGTAAACTCGTGGTTGTGCTGCAAGATACTGTTCATTACTTTATGAAGGTTGTCGACCAACTTGATTAGTATTTCATCCTTACAGTCTGTCCTGGTTACAGAAAATTCCTTTGTCTTTATATTTTTCTAGGTTGAATCTTTCGATCCATCACAGATTGGCATTGGTGGGGTTGATGTTTTTTTCTCGAGTTTTCCCTTGACATGAGCACGCAAAGTACTTTTAAGTATTGACTCCTTGGTTGTTTTTCCGTTGCGTGATTTTTTTAGCTGAATACCAATTTGTTAGCATGTCGTTTGTAGATGTCCTCGAATTCTTACAACGTTCTTGCTTGTAGCCCATCGAGCATTCAGTCACGTCAATTTCAACTAAGTTTGGTAAATGTGCATACACTACAGTACGTTCAAATAAAGCATTAGAGTCTTAGATCGAAACATTTGATATATAATTTAAATAATATAGGTTTTATGTCACCCATTCGTAATTTCAATTAACTTTTCTTTTCGTTTTTCTTCTCTAATTTGAAACTCTTAAATATGTTCACTATAAACATTACAACTTTCTACTGAAACATAGACATTAAATCTTAACACAATAACATTTTAACGAAATTTGAAATGTTAACATGTACTAAGATTCATATTTTCTGAACCAAAAAACTTCGTATTTGATCAACAAAAAAGCAGTACATATGATTTAAAATGTAGTATTATCTTCATAACTTATAAAAAATCGTTTTCAATAGACCAACTCTTCTCTTACAAGTGAAAAACATTACACTAAGCTACTGAATTTCTCCTTCCTGGGAAACCTCCCTCTTCATCTTCTTCCGTAGGACATAGACGTCGGTTTCCTCATAGGCGTAGTCAGG
>JAUOBV010002635.1:0-15216 GCA_032360425.1 Rubia occidens
CTTAACACATATTTTAGAATATATAATTTTTATAATTTATTGTTATACAAAAATTAAGTTATTAAAATTAAAAAATTATTGATGAAAAGTGTAAAAAGAGGAAGTAAGACAGAAAAAAGGGACAGAGGGAGTAATTGCATTGTCGTAGGCATAGCCTAATCCCATTAATGAAATCAATAATGTGAAATCTTTTGAAACACATACCAGTTTTGTTACCACATAAAAAAGGAATTAATAGCTAGGGAGAGCTAAACACAAATGACATGGGATGATAAATTAAATTGAGATGGTTGGATTAGCTGATTTGGTATGCATACTCCAGATATTCAGGATGTTTGCCCAGTACTGAGAGCTCATCTTCATCGGTTATTCCCAGTCCAGTACTGTTTCTGTAATGCAGCCAATTGAATTTTACAATCAGGGTCGTCCAACTGGAAAATCGCAAAGGCTAGCCACACTATGTTTCCAAATGTATTCTCAGGCCTACCTAATTGCAACCTTGTATGTTTGATTTTGGATTAGCATTACTATGTTAGGGTAAGTTGATAATGCTTATCAATATTATGAGGGATATTTTATGATTTAGAAATTGGTTAGGACTAACATTATATAGTTAGAATCAAATCGTAAATGCAAGTCCAAAACTCCTAAATGCAATTCATAAGGGTAATATAGTAAATTTATCATTAAAATTACCTGCACTTGGAATTTTTGTGCCTGTAAATAGATTTTCTCTTTAAGAAAAACATAAATCGTGACTATGGTCAATAAACTGAAGATATAACCCTTTTAAGTATCTGAAATAGAAACAAAAGTAAGCATTAGGGTTTTAGTTCATCATATTCCTCTCCGTCACTGGAATCATCTCCCAACATGCTAGGACCGGTGACTAGATCGACCAAGGCCTTCTCAATGAACAACTTTGGA
The DNA here is from genome assembly GCA_032360425.1 of Rubia occidens. Taxonomy (NCBI): domain Eukaryota; kingdom Viridiplantae; phylum Streptophyta; class Magnoliopsida; order Gentianales; family Rubiaceae; genus Rubia; species Rubia occidens. The sequence goes on from JAUOBV010002635.1 coordinate 928, forward strand.
TCATCCAGCCCGATGGGGATATGAATTGTGCCTAGGGCTACGATCTCCTTAACTAGCTGGTTAAGGTATGAAACCATTGCTTTGATCACCGGCTGCTCCTTGAGGGTTTTCTTGCCTCCATAGCCATGGTTGAGGAGCTTCTTCCGCACTCGCTCCTTGCAAGATGTGGTATTGTAATAGATGCCGGAAAATTAGTTTGGGTCTCCCTATACTAACGCCGGTGATCCTTATTCTCTGTGCCATTATCAGTACGTCTTCACTAGGTTCCAGTATCAGTGCGCCCTTTTCTTCTTCATCATTCATCCTTATTTGTATTAAATACATTTTGTTAATTACAACAACAATACATAAAATTCGAAGAATGTAATGAGTAATATGCAATTTGTACTTATAATGTTTGAGGCAATGGTCTGCACTTCTGGAGTAGTGTACTCTCTGTATTCCCCCTTGTTGGACTCTAGGTATAATAGATATCTATTAGGCTTGAACTTTTTTGCTCTCAAGTGTTGTTCGACCTCCTCCTCAGTGTATCCCTTATTCAATAACTTCTTTCTCTCAGATTCTCTCTGCTCCTCAATAAGTTTCACCTTTCCTGGTTGCCTCTTCTGCCAGGGTGGTGAGAGTATTTCTTCTGCTTTGATTGGGTGCTTTCCGTCACCCATATTTTTTATACAAGCATAGGTTATGTTAGCGATGAGCACTTGCAATTTAAAACAAGTAATTCTAACCATCTATAATAATGTTGAAGAATTGAAACATACACCAAATTCCTCAGTCCACCTCATTAACTCGAATTTCATCCACTCCTCTTCCTCCATTCACTCATAGCGATCCCAGGGTTTAACTTTTGATGTATTTGTTCCCTCATCTACTACATGTATGTACTTGTTAGGTATCTTCATCTTCCAATTTTGCTAGGCATCGTATGCCCTTTTAAACACACCCATCCTCAGCCTAGACCATTGATAAGGGTCAACTTGGTTTAGAATTTAAATCTTTCCTGCAATGAAACATTTTCACGGAAATAAAATTATCTACGTGTTGAATAAACTTATGTAACGTATGAAACATAGAGAAATTTATGAAACTTGCCAAAATATCTTTCCAAGTTTCCTCCTTCACGTCTGTGGGGACTTCGTTCCAATGCTTCACCAAATTTGATGCGGAGATGGAAGTCATAATCTTTGTAGGCAACAAAAGAAATTCAATTTTTTATGCAAACCATGTCTTCGGTGTTGAACTTTACCGGTACGGAATCTTTTCCTTTGCAACTATCACAGATTGATATGTGGCAGATCCACACAGCTTACCCCAAGAGGCAATTTGAAACTTCTCTAATCCTTCTCCCCCGAGTCCTGTGGCCTTTGAAACTTCATTGTGGCCAACTTTTCTTTTGGGGCCTTCTCGCCCGGGGTCGGCCACTGCCGGGGTAGCATCTACGGGATCAGACATAGTACTTTGTTCCTCAAATTTTATGTGGAGGGGAACAATTGGCGATGTAGTTTCCTTATCCGTATTTTTTTTTGTTGAGGTTCACTCTTCTTCCTCTTAGTGTTAGCTTTCTTTGATTTTAGCGGCATCTACAAGAGCAATAAAACAATGCAAACAATTAAAATTGGTAAGAGCAGCGCAAGAATCAACTACGAACTTATTGAATTTCTGTAATTAGCATACCAAAAATATGTTATCATGCATCTAAACCACTACGTTTACGTTGCCTAAAAACATATTCGTGGACCACAAACAAACAACGATCTTACACTGCTCAACCCAAATCAATGAATAATGCACGCAACGGTCAATCAGATCAAATGATCACATCCCGTACTATACTAAATCCAAGTATATACATCCTTTAGTTACCATATCAAAAAACACAAGAAGTTCCTCATATGCAAACCAATTTCAACCCAAACCCATATCTAACACACAAAATTACAATATTATATGTCATATAGAACCCTATTGAAAAAAACTAGGAACCAAAGAGTGAATTTTATTCAATGAGGCATTTCATCGAACACATTGCGTGCATTGTAATTTTGGTGAGTTCTAACAACAAATGAGTATGAAAGCATAAACAAATGTTAGTTTAGGTAACATGCCTTAGATGGATACAATGATTTGATGGGTTTTTAAGGTGTTTTGTACGAATTCTTCCAACTCAGTTTATGGAGATTGTGCGAAATCCCAGCGGGGAGGTTTCTTGATTATTATATAGAATAAGGAATTGGAAACATTTTGGGAGACATAAGAAGTGAAAATATCGTGGGTTTATGTAGGATTAATGGATCATATAAACATGGGTTGAATGGAAGAAGATGGAGTGTTTCATAGGCAATTCAAAATTCTGTTTTATAAACCCGATCGGCACAAGTATGGATGATGTGTGTGTTGTTCAAAATAGCAAGATAGGTATATTTTACATACATATGAAACACCGGTATTGGTACCAGTGACTTCGGTGCTGATATCGCTTCCTATATATCCCCAACGCAAGGTATTGGATGTAAAAACTTGGTGTGCTTGAGCGGCTAAGATGAACTTGTCATCCTCGTATCACACTTGATCCAAGTCCACCAGTGTGAAACCCATCGGTTTCTCTGAATAAACCCTTGCTCCATTTTCCACCGACCTGCAACATAATCCAACTCACAAATTCCTTAATCGCCCTACAAAAGGGCATCACTGCAACAATAGGATCACTACTGTAGGACAGGGTCAATAGCACCGGTATTTTCCCGCAATTGCACAATTACAATCTCCCCCCAAAATATCAGTGCATAAGTATAGTGGTGTACTTGGTCGTTACAAAGGCACCAACAGGAGAATACCGGTGTATAAATTGTTATGCACCGGTATATTGAACATGTGCTAGGAATATGAAAACAAAGTTTAACATGAGAAACCGCAAAATTTTATACCGGTTTAGACAGTAATTACCAGTGTAGTTATGTTTCAAATGCTAGAGGGGCACATCCACAATCGCACTGGTATGGTTAAGAATATCGATGTATACTAGAATTGTACATTTGCACCGGCATTGGGATGAGTACTGGTATATAGTTGTAAAATTCACTTGCACCAGTATAATGATGAAAAAAGATACACCGACATATTACAATTGCATCGAGTTTTTTTACATCGGTAATTTATTTAAATTCCCGGTTATATTTGAATTTGAGGTTACACCAGCATTAAAATATTCAATTTGTGGTTCATATTTTCTTACACCGGTATTGTGTAATTATACCGGTGTAACTTTGCATTATTTTTTGCAACGACCTATTTGATTCCTGGTGGGCCTTCAAGGATCATTTTCAGGGCATTTACAGCCAGAAAAAGTGAATCGAGGATACTATTAATTGAACCAAACAAATTGTAAGCAACTGTAATTGTATGAAAATATTGATCACGGAAGTAATGAATTAATATTAATGTCTAAGAACCCTGCATGCACATAAATCTAAAATACCACACAATTTTTCTAAGAATTGGACCTTAAACCGACCACACAAACTCAATATTTTTAAGCACACAAATTCAATAGTCAACCTATGATGTTGTTCTTGTCATCCAGCAGTTGCAACGAAATATTTGCCCGTTGCTGGTACTCATTGATCCACGCCCCGCACCATCTCTCTACCACGGCTTGAATTTCATAAATATGGTATGACCCTGGGCCCACTGGAAGATCTGTGATATTTAAAGTTATAATGTTAGTCTACAATTTTGTCTGTGATATTTACAGTTATAATGTTAGTAATTAATAATTATTGTATTTGTTACAAGTGATTTTTACCTCAAGGATATTGTTTGACGTTGCGTGAAGAACCAATTATTCCATGAACAGCATGACGGAGTACCCCACATTTCCATGAACTAAGCTAAGTTCGATACTGCATGGAAATGGCACAATTTGTCACAATTTTTTTAATCAAATAATGTTTAAGAAATTGATTTGTAGGATTTAATTACTTACCTTTATGTTCTCGATACTCCATGTGTAGTCGGGACTTGGTTCTGTCTTCCTCTTTTCCCTTTGCTACATGCAAGCATGCCTGTCATGCAAGTAAATTACAATGTCAAGTTCTTTGAGGAAATTAGAGTAATATATTATCAAATCTATTGATTGTAATACTTGGAAATCACCCTATTCTCAATCACGTTGGTTGGTTTGATACCCCTCGTTAGTGCGCCCAATGTAAAAACCTCATCCTTGCTCGGATGAATAATGATGAGGTACCAATGATCGTTGTGGGAAAAAGAAACAAATTAAGCAATGAAATGGGAGAGGTTAGAAATGTAATTAGTAAACCCGAGAAAAAGCCTTACATTCTGAGGAAGGGCACAATGTAGAACTCAGCGTCTGTTATAGCCATTGTGTTCCAGATATTTTTGAAATGTTTTTCGACCTCTTTGTTGATGTCGGTCAATTTTTTGGTGCTTGAAGGGAAAAATTGGATGTGGCCAGCATGTGATTCGTACCCTTTCTCCCTGAGGTGCCTCTTATAGTAACGAAAATTAACGCATTCAATCTTTACTGATTAAAAATACTAGTAAATATTTAAGATAGGGAACTAACCCCATCCACACATCCATTTGTGCATTATCGATCCAAATCATCGAGTTACAATTTCTGAGCTTGTTGCCAAACTCGACCAGTACATCTATGCCCACTCCATTCCTCCACTTGACTGCAAAGGTTGATGGACGGAAAACCAGGAAGAACATGGAGTCATTATTCTTTATCATTTCCATGACAGCCGCATTGCAATCGAAGACGAATCTCTCCATCAGTGGGAAATCCTTCAAGTTTTACCTGTTGTGAATCTGGTAACGGACAAATAACGAGAAATGCAGTTACAAGTCAGTGATATTTCTAAAGTTAGGACTTGAAAATCAATTGGGTGTGGTATAGTAAAACACCTGTTTTGGTGGCTTCTAGCCAAATTTCACTCTTGATGATGGCCTAAAATTAGTGCTCGAGTGGGATCGCCTACCAAAAAATGTACCCACCACACCCTGTTCCAATAATTCATTATTACTATTTTTAGGCAGCAGCAGGTGTGATTATATTTTTTATGAAAATGATATTTAAATTTAGCTCATCATCGGTGAGAATCTGAATCTCCACATCGTCATTGCCCAATTCATTTTAGTCATATTCCAGATCTTTCTCACTAGGTTGCTTGTCTCCCTTGCCTATAAAAGAGATGGACTATACAGTGCCTCCTCAACATTGTCGAATTGGTACACTTCTAAAAGCAATCTATCCCTAGGATGGTAGATTAGCTCGCAAACTATAACACGAGCTACACCTCCTTACTGGTTGTGCTGAAGACGAGGTATTTGTCGCAACCCATGTGTTACCATGTGCTGCTTACCGATAACATCTTTGACGTAGTAAGTAACATTTTCTCCATCCTGCAAGTTAGATTGTTGTAGAAAATATTTACTCCATATTAAATCATTGAAGCTGTAAAAATTAATTAAGAAGAAAGTAGATTTATTTATGTGGCATACCTCCTCATCACCTTCTCCATCGTTGGGCTCTCCACCTGACTTTGACGCAGCTGCAGCAAACTCTTCCATGGTCTTTTTGATGAACTTCTTTGGATAATCAAGGCTTGTTGGGACTTGTACAGTTAATGCAGCTGCGACGTACTTGACTAGTTACTGAAGGTATGCCACCATGGCCTTTATCGACCGGTATGTTCATTCGAAGATTTATTCTGTGGTGTTGGCTTCCTTGAGGAACTGTTATCGCACTTGCTACTACTAAGATGAGGAACCATCACTGATGTGGGCAATCCAGTCCAAGTCCTCGTCCCCATGTGTCTGCCCGGGTGATCTTTCTTATTTGTAGCCTTAAAGAGAATGGCCTCACCTGCTGCAATACCAATGTTCCTCGATCCTTCTCCTCGTTCATTCTTAACTATGTTTTTAAAGGAAATTCAAAGTTATGATTGAAAAAGGTAGAAACAAATGTTAGATTTTCTTAACGTCTAACCAACTGAAAGAACTTACGACTTCCACAACAATTATCTGGACCTCCTTGGAGATGTACTTCCCATCGTTGTCCTTGTTTTCCTCCAGGTAAACAGGCGATCTGTCTGACTTAAATTCCTTATTATCCAGTTGCTTCTCAATCTCCTCCTCAGTGAATCCCTGATCAGATAGCTTCTTCCTCTTCGTTTCTTTAAGCTGCTCAGAAAGTCCGTCTACAACTTCTCGATTCCTTTTCCTCCTAGTGTGGTGGTGTACTCATTTGCCTACGCATATTCAATTACCTTCTTTTAAATAGCCTAAGGGAAGTGATTGGATTAGCATAAAATTTATTAATAAAGGCATTAATCCAATAATCATATACTATTAGCTTCCTATTCTAATATTTTGTAAATAATACCTGGAATTCCTCTGTCCGACACCTTCTCTCAAAAAAATTCCATTCCTCCTCATCCATCCATTTATACTTTTTCCATGGTTTGACCTTCGATTTGTTATGTCCACTGTCTACGTCAAATATGTATTTGTTTGCCACCTTTGTTTTCCAATTTCTATGTTGGTCTCTTGCCTTCTTGTACACATCATTCTTCAACTTTTGCAATTGAACATCGGTTAGTGTGTTCTCATTACTGAAGCTTGCCTGTAATAAAAGATATTCACATGGAGATTTTAATTATGTGTTCATAACGGAACAAATAAATAAGGAGAGACTAAAAAATTAATCTAAGAGCTTACCAATACATACTTCTACGACTCTTCCTTTACATCGTCGGGGACATCGCTCCAGTGTTCCCATGACCCAAATTTGATGTGGTGCCAGAATGTGTGATTCCCGTAATTCGTCCATGTCGTCAAATTCTTTGTACAAACCACCTCTTTCTCCTGGAACCGGAAAACAACAAGAACGTATTGCTCTCCTTTGCAAGCATGACAAACTAGCAAGTAGTTGTTACATGCTCCATGCACCAACTTTTTATCTCAAAATTATCAAATCCCTCACCGTGTTTACCTCCCGCCTTGGACAAGTCATTGTCCTCTTTATTCACTTTTCTCCCCTTGTGGGATCCCTTAAGATCTCCCTCGGAACTTTGGGGTTCGTTCTCTGACCCACTGCCTTCGTCCACCTCAACATTGTCTTCCTTTATTGGTTCATGTTATGGTGTTCTCTCTTTTTCTAAGTAATTCATTTGGTTGGTGGTTCTTGCTCTCCGAAGTCTTCCTCAGGTGGTAAAACATATTTCTTCTGTGGTGCTTGTCACTTCCCCTTCGTGGTTATTTTTCCACGTTTTGGTGGCATCTATAAGATGTAAAGTCATACAACCATTCCAAAAGGTAAAGTCAAACATATAACATTATATGAGCCATACTTATGTGAGTTACTCATATAACTTAAATGAGATACATGCTTAAAAGTAAAGTCAAGCATATAACATAATATGAGCCATACTTATGTGAGCGATTCATACAACATAAATGAGAAGCATGCTGACTCATACAATGCCAAAAAGTTAGCTCATATAACCATTCCAAAAACATCACTCACACAACCCTTCCAAGGAGTCATAAAACCATTCCTAAAAGTTCACTCACGAATTCCCTTCCACATGAACAACCACCCTGGATACAACACATAGAGGGCCATAGAACGGTCTCGAACTACAACACCACCGACGTAGTTGAACATTTCTTAGCCAAAAAAAGGAAACAAATAATACCCTAATAAATTTCCCCAATCATCATATTCCACAAAAGAAGCATGAGCATACCATACTACATCATCTTTCGTCGAACATGGTTTTTGTAATTTAATTTTTTTATTAAAAGGTTTTCCCTCATTGTGGCATTTTGTGAAACATGTATTGAACATAAAAAATAGTATTGCTTCTCATTCATAATTTCTGATGCCATATCATTGTAGACTATACCAAATTAATTTACCTTATTTGATGCAGTGAATTTGGTGAAATTTGTGCACTTGAATCAGCAAAGTTTCACTCCACAAGAAAAGGGGTTCTATGAGATGAATGGTTGTGGAAGATGGTATACTCTTCAATCTTTTATAGCAAATAATGGCTAGGATAGAGGAGTTATGAGAGGTTATGGTGATTGATAAGGAGTTTATGTGGTTTAATTTGAGAGAAGCTGAAGAGAGATTGGAATGGGAAATGGTTCGTCGCTCGTGCGCAGCAGGTTTGAGCGTTTGAATTTTTTCTAAAATAACCGTGTTTTGTACACTGGTAAATTGGTTAATACCAGTGTAAAATAGTTTTAGTAGAAGTCCAGTATGAGTGAAAAATTGTAAGTACCTAGTACCGGTAAAATTATCGGTGCAAATGATAAAATGCCAGTGTAAATATAATTTTTAAAGCAGCTGCTCAATCTGCTTTAATAAAATTCTAGTAACCCGAGAGAAATGTTTTTTGGTTAAGTTCTTAGCACTGGTAATATGACCAGTGTAAAAAAGCAGAAAAATATAGGTGTACATTTATTGAAAGCAGTTGCGCACAGCTGCTTTAATTCAATGTTTTTTAAAAATAGAAAAACGCAAGAGCAATCTTAGAAAATATTTTCTAAGTACCCAGCACCGGCATATATACCAGTGCAAAAAATATAATATACCGGTGTAGATTAAATTTAAAAAAATAGCTGCTCACAACTGCTTTAAATCATTTTTGTGGAAATTAAGTTCAACTCGAGAGCAATGTCAAAAAATATTCTCTAAGCAACAAGCACCGATAGAAACACCGGTTGTAGTGAGATGAAAACCATTGTAATTAATTTTCAGCATTTATTTTAGACAAAAAAATCAATTTTTTTCCGCCAAGAAAATTGAATATTTACACTGGTACATGTTCAAGAATACTGGTGTACATATGTTATGCATGCTTATGAATAATTATTTGATTCTCACATTTACACCCTCTATATTTTTTTTAACTCTAATTTGAAAAGTTATTGGTCTCCTGACTTTAATATACATTCACTTAAGGGTTCCTGATTAATTTTAAGGAACCCCTATCACGGAAACATTAAATTTATGTATTCATATACTTTGTAAAATTTTCATTATGATCCCAAACGTTTAGATTCAATTCCTCGACCACCATTCAATGGTTCAAAATATGACTTTATAATAGACCATAATCTTTAAGTTTAATAATTGGAACGTCACAGTTGTTACGACCGTAGAACTTATTGATCCGGATTTTTTTTGCAATTAGATCCTCCAACTTTATTTTTACTTTACCGATACTTTCTGTAACTATAAAAAAAATACTAAATTTAATATTCTATCCTTAAATGTGAATTAGAAAATATTTGTACCCAAGGGATCAATTCTCAGAAACCGCTAGTATATTATCTAGAGTAAACGATAATGGTTTTCTACACAGTAACAATGTGGAATCCGAAAATCTATGAACATTACTTTGGGGCCTAACCCAATTATTTCCTTATGGGTCTAATTTGGAATGACATCCAGGTGGTTTGGAGAGGCATCTTTTTCCAGTGGCTTTGTATTTTAAGGTCCGAGAAAACTTTTTTACTTTTTGCACTCTAGTCCCTCCAAAAATCTTGGAATCGTCGAAATTAAAAACTGGTGGCCCAAAATTTCAATACAATACGATCATGTGTACGGAATGTGGACAAAAATCAACACTGATTGTGTGCCCAAGTTTACTAAGAATTACAGTATGGCCCCAAAATTTATTAGGCCAATCTACATACTAGCGAATTGAACAAAATTTATTTTCACAACAAGTGTCATATAAAATATATTTCATACACAGTGGTAACCTATCTTTAAGTGCTTCTATATGGTTTAGAGATAAATTTGTGTTTGCAGTTTAAACTTTTCCCTTCAGAGCCTAACATTTCCCATTTTTTGTGATACATAATAAATAACAAGCATTGCGATTAATAAATCCAATTGTAATCATCGATAAAATTAACTTCTGAAAGTAGTCGGAGTTAATCATACTACTAGACTTGTACGGAACTCAAGGTTTTACTGACGGATACATCACTTTCACATATTGTAACGAGAAAATAGCTCCACATCGCATCCTCCGCTGCTTCATCCCATCACGGGTACTTAAACCCACATCAATGTCTTGCACATCGCAATTGCGGTTCGTTGGAAATTCTCCAACGGCAGCGAAAGCATCAAGAAATTGATAGCTAAAAATTTTGGCCATATGGTAGAACCAGGATCTCTGTACTTGGATTCTTCGAGCGAATTTTGTACACCACCCTCTAAAAAGGTGACTCTCGATTCAAGGAAAGAGACAACAATATCATCCGGTTGTCTATAGAAAGAATCCACATAAATCTTACCCATTGGCTGGCCGTAAATGTCATGGGGACGGGGTGTGACTTTTGCTCTAGAACAGAGGGACGATATGATACTGTAAAAAATGTATAACCCCGTCTTATCCCGTTATTTCCTCAAAGTGCTCACGATCTTATCACCAAGATTCCATCGCAGTTGCTTCTTTATTGAGTACATGTAGGAGAGCCTATGTTTGTGAACTTCCTTGTTAACAGTAAAAGGGTATATTCTAGACACCACAAAGTGATACCATCCATTCATTTCTGGAGTTAAAGAATTCTTTGGAATCTGTCTCCATCCAGGTTTAACCGACTCATCTACGTCTATTCCTTCCCTCGTTACTATCTCGACGATCTCCCTACAAACTGGATCTCATAAAACATAGTAGGAATTCACCATGGGAGTATGGATTGCAATGAACTCGTCCTCATCCCTTGGAACATTGGGCAACCCGAACAACTCATTTGTACCTTCAACTGGGAGAGAAGAAAGTTTTCCTCTTTAGTACACCTCTTTCAATGTCGGTCCACACTTCAAGTTTGCGTAAAACTCATTGACGATGCTGAGGTTGAAAGTAGGTGGAGTCCCACAAAAAACTTTCCCTCACAAGACTCTGGATGGAGGTGACGCCTCTATTCCTCTCTCTGGATGATGTCGACGTCCTTTGTATGCTTCATGTACGACCTAGCCTCCTCATACACAAAGGTACCCTCTGGGTACTTTTGCGGAGAAACAATCGGTTGAGAAGGAGAGGCTGCATGGCGTGACCTTTTCAGATTGGATTTAGGGGTCATTTCCTACAAAAACACATCAAGGCATTTTATCAATTATTCATCCTATTAAATAATTTATGCATGGATATGAGACTATAAAGGAAATTAAAAACATAAATTTTAATAGGTTGATGTGAATTACCTTATTCTATAAGCTCTATTTTTTTAAAAAATTGTCGGTTCTCTGTAGAAAATCGTTTTGGGGGGCGAATAGTTGCATATTTTGAATGTTGATGTTTTGATGGTTATACTAATCATATTTATACCGGTAAATTCCTAATAATACCACTGTATGAACTACCATAGGAACATAAAATATTTCCAAAGTAACTAGCACTGGTATATATTTCGGTGAAAATTATTAAAAAATAGCTGCTTTAAATGTCAATGATAATTTTTTCTAGACCCGTGAGCAAGGTAACAAATTGTTTTGCTAAGTACCTAGCACCCGTACATTATCGGTCCATAATGAACAAAATACCGGTGTAAGTTGATCACAAAAGCAGCTGCGAGAAGCTGCTTTTAATGACAGTTACATTTTTTTCCCCAACAACCCCAGAGCAATGTTTTTTTTAAGTATCTAGCAACAGTATATATACCGGTGCATATATTTTATATACTGGTTAAAATGTTCGAATATACGGTTACCTGCAGCTGCTTTAAATGGAAAATAGATTTATTTTTTTACCTGAGAACAGTGTTATAAAATATTTTCTAAGTACCTAGCACCGGTATTCTTTACCAGTGCTATTGAAAAAATACCGGTACCTATGTACAAAACAGAGTGCATTCCCTATTTTTTTACACCGGTTTCTCTCCATTATACCGGTGAAAATGTAATTTATTATGAAAAATTACTATTTTTTAAAAACATCCATCCTTTCTAGTATTACACAGAATAAGGGGGTGGGTATTACACAAAATAGGGGAAGTATTACATAATACTCCCCAAAAATATATGAGTGAGTATTACACAAAATAAGGGTAGTGTTACAAAATACTTCACAAAATAGGAGGGTGAGTATTACACAAATCAGTGGAAGGAAATCTAAATACATGGGGATAACTATCTATCTTTTTTACTTCAACACAATGTCCCCACCCACGATTTTACCGCTCTTGTCAACCCACAACCTCTCACCATGAGAATGTCGTCTCACCACAGGTCCACTGATATCTTCCATACTAGGAAATACTGATGGAAACTAAGAACTGTCAATTTTGACTGGGTAGTAAATTTCCTCTTCAAAGTAAAAATTCTTACCGTGGAAAACTACATGGAACTTCTCATTAGAAGGGCTCCTTGATGTAAAAAAACCCATCGCGCTTGGGAAGCTAAGATGAACTTGTCATCTTCGCAGCCTACACGATTCAAGTCCGCCAGTGTGAAACCCATTGGCTTTTCAAGCACAACACGGGAACCATGTTCCACCCAACGGCACTTGAGCACAACGACATTGAACTCTACATAATACAACTCCCAAATTTCCTTAATCATCCCCATAAAAAGGCATCACGGAAAAAACAGGATGTTTGTCTCTCTTGCTAGCCTTCCATATAGATTCAGATTAAATGGATACACCACTGTTCTGTGTCGTGCTCTTCTCATCCTTCTCCAATCTAGAAAATTTTAAGTCTTTGATGCCATAGCCTTGGTGTCGTCTCATAGTGTAGTTCGGTCTTCTTACGAATGCCCTTAGCTTGCTGGGCATCCCTTCCACATTACACCGCGTGTACAAAAAAGTTAACAAAACTTGATGAATGCTCTACTTGTATTATGTTCGAATGACAATCTGGATGAATCTCTTCCAGCATGGAAACATGCTCTTGAACATATATAGCGGTCTCTCTACCATTACGTAAAACATACACGTCAACAGTCATCAACTCGGCATTCAAGAGTGTATGAAGTATACCCTTCTACTAAGAGGTCCCATTACGGCTGCCACGGTGTGTTCCACTAGGGACACCAACTACTATTTTTCTAACCATGTTTGAAGTACAGTACTCGATGATATCCTAAGTGACAAACCTTTGAACAATCGACTCATTGGGGAGGCTTCTATTATGAAATAGCCAAGTGACGCTCAAACAAGTACATCCAATGCATCCCAACTGGTCCGTACGTATCTCCCTAACACGATGTATCACGAGGTGGACCATGATGTTAATGAATGACGGGGAAAGAACTTCTCCATATGACATAAAACTACAATAGCCTCCCGCTCCAGTTCATCTAGTTGTTGGCTGCTTATATTCTTCATGTATATGGAGTTGAAGAAGAAACACAAGCGCATAATCGTAAATATAACTTTCTCTTCCAAACAACCTCAGATCGCAACCGACAAAATTTGTTGCATAAGGACATGATAATATTGCGATTTCAATGCATTAAGATGCAAATCATCATTCACAAAGTGACTAACATTAGAAGAGTAGCCAGTCGGTAACTTATTTCCTCGAATGCTCTCACACACAGACCCTTCCCTCAGCAATTGACGGATTGTAAGGAGTGGGAGATAGGTACGTTTGCTTTCCCCGAACCTCCGGTGCCAGATCCAACCGAATGCCCAGCTCCACCAAATATTTCCTCGCATTTAAGCTATCCTTAGTCTTCCCTGGGATGTTCAGTAGTGTGCTTAATAAACTATCACAAACATTCTTCTCAATGTGCATGACATCAAAACAATATTGAACCTCAAGATTCTCCCAGTACGACAAATCAAAGAAAATCGACCGTTTCTTCCATGGCCCCTCTATGGCCAGACCAACCTTTGATGACTTATTAACAAGAAATACATTCAATTTCTTCACCTTTCTATGAATAAACACACCATTCAATGGTTTAGGTGTCTTTTTTCTCTCCTTGCCATCGACAAATATCATCGTGTTATCACACAACTAATGCTTCAACGGGAGGAATTTTTGGTGACCAAGATATATTGTCTTCGGGCCATTTTCAACTGATGGTATTTGGTCTAATCCCCAAAACAGGATTGGCCGTGTGGCCCTTGACAACACAAATTATGCGTCCATTTTATATAGTTATTTTGGGATCTTTTGTACTCATTTTGGTAGACTTTTGTGCTTTGGATACTCCATTTTACCTTGAAATCATATTACTAGAGTTAAGAGCGACTTTATCGCTTTTGTCACTTGTAATAAGGATTCCGTGAG
>JAUOBV010002743.1:0-15215 GCA_032360425.1 Rubia occidens
AAGATAAAAATTTAATATCATAGGTAAATAATTAAAAACCATCAACAAAAATAATATCGAAAATAAAAAAATAAAAAAAAGCATGAGTGCGCATTATGGTAATGCTCACTTTCTATTTTTCATTTTTTTTCCAGTTTCCCGCACAACAAAAAATTGGAAATTAAAAATAATAAATAAAAAACATGAGTGCGCATTTTCATAATGTGCACTCTCTATTTTTCATTTTTTTCAAGTTCCCCGCACAATAAAATATCAGATTTTTTTTTTAAAAAAATAAAATCATGAGTGCGTATTTCCATAATGCGCACCCCCTATTTGCATCCAACAACACGCACTGCAGCACTATTCATAGAAATTACTCGGCTAATGACACTGGTTTGTATCTCAAGTGGTCTGGAAAGTGAAAAATCGGGAGTTTTTGTAACTGGGAGGGGTCGATTTCTTATTAGGAGTGGATTGGATGAAAAGGTTTCCTTTTATAGTCAGAGAAGAAGAAGAAGTACCATTTGGGTGATACAAGGGTCAACATAATCAATGGACATCAATCTAATTAAACATAAAAATATGGGAGCAATCAACTTTTCTGTGATGTTATTATGTTAGATTCTCGAATGTCCTAGTATGAAAGTTTGAAGACTATTGTATTATAGTCATGATTTTGCTACTACTCATTAGGACATGACACTATTTTTTTCTCCATTTTCCCCCCCATCCACCATATATTTACTTCTCATTTAATTCTTGTGTCAAATGAAAATGTAAGTATCAATGCGGCACAAAATTCAACGTTAGATGGAAGCTCCGTAAAAATAACCCAAACTTTCTTTATATATCGTATCTTCTCCCCCAATCGCCACCCCACCACCACCACCACCACCACCACCCACCTAGAAAATCTTTCTTTCCTTCATTTTTTCTCTTTCAAGAGAGGAAATGGAAAAATTCCTCTCTAGATTTAGTTTTCATTAGTTTTTCTCTTTAATCCCCTTATGTTTTGCAGGTTAAAAGGGTTAAACCCTTATTGTGATGTAAATCACGTTTCTTATTCCTTGGAGATCGGAAAACTTCGTGCCACAATACGCAGATGAAGGCATATGCTGCAACAATTCCTTTCCAATCAGTGTAATTCCACCAACTCTGACCGGTGTACAAAATTCGACGGTGGTGGTTGTGGGTGAGGTGACCAAGTGTTTTTGCATCATTTGATACGAGATCTGTGATTTCCCTTCGAAAATGAAGTTTGAGGTACATGACTCCACTTCACCATAACGTCATTTGTTAGTAAGAAATTTAACTCTCCGACAAAATGAACGCTTTCATATTATTATTTTCACTTCAATTTGATTTAGTCTAGTTTGACCGAATAGGATTCAGTCAATTTGGATAGGGTTGCTAATGCTACACCACGTGAACCTTAATATTTAGGTACTCCCTCTGTCCCGGCCATTTTTGCACACTTTCCTTTTTTTAGGTGTCCCAATCAAATCTGCACATTTTTCATATTAAAAAATTTTCTATACCTAGTAAGACCAAATTACCCTTGAAATAACTAAAAACTACACACAAAACATGAATCTACGCACTCACCCACCCCCACCCTTTTTCTCTCAAGCTGCATCTCAGCCTCTGCCCCATTTATCTCCGTCGTGTCTCAGCCTGTCTGCCGCGTCTCAGCATCTTCTCCATCTATCTCCGTTGCGCTTCAGCCTCCCCCATCACCCTCTCTGCCGCTTCTCATCCTCCCCATCTCTCTCCGCCGCGTCTCCATCTCCACCGCGCCTCCGTCGAGCGTTTCTCCTTCTCCGGCTACTCCGATTTCTTGCAGATCTGGAGCAAGGTTTTCTGGGTCCGTCGATCTAGAGCAAGATTTCTTGCAGATCTGTCAATCTGGGTTTTCTTCGAGATTGGGGGCAGGTAGAACGAAGAAAAGAGGGGAGGGAGGCAAAGGAGTGGCGGACAGAGGCGGGGGAGAGAGGAATGAGAAGAAGAATGGTATTTTTGTAATTTCACAACCCATAAATTAAGACACCAACTTTCTCTGTCTGCAGGTATGGATGGGATAGAGGGAGTATGTTATTTTCGCCTTATTTTAAACTTGACTATACTAAATTTAAAGCTAACAATCCTTAAAAAAACTAAAATCAAACAGCGTAAACATAGTAATAACAAATATAAACTAAACGAAATTTCATCATACTAAATTTAATTGAACTGAATTAAACTATATTAAATAAAGTAAAAATAATAGTAGACCTAACTAAATTTCATCAAAACAAAACTAATTGAATCAAACCGAAATGCAACTAATTTAAAAAGAACATAACTCAAGTTAGGTCTCAAATTGCCGTGGAGATTTATAAATTGGAAATCCATTTGTGGAATAGGAATATCTCAAAATTTATTAAGTATAGAATCAATTCAATTATAAATATTTTCTTTATTTTATTGTATTTGACACACTATTATTTTTTGTTTGTTTCTTTTATATTAGCACATTTTCTCTTTTTGACAAGATTATTTCAATTTCATCCCCAATCCTACACTTTTCTTTCTAAATTCAATTTTATCTACTCATTTCATTCACCATAAATCCAAAAACTTAAGGGAATAACTTTTATGGAGTGAAAGATTGAGTTACCTAAAACATTGGTCGTATACTATCGTAATTTAGAAGGGTAAAAAGGGAACCTCAAAAACCTCGTCTAAATATGTGTTTGGTGGAGCTGTACTTATAAACAAATCTGGCTTATTTTAAAAGCAATGGAAGATCACCTTATCCCTTCAGTTTCCCCCCAAAAATAACTTATACTTTTAAAATAAGTAATTATTCACCAATTTACCAAATACTAATTTTCTTATGCGCAAAACTAACTACCCCTCTTACTACAGGATGCTTACCTAGCCAACGCTTAGATGTAGATCTTCTCAAAAAAAAATTGGTTCACCCCAACATTCCCTAGTTGTCCAACTATTGTTGAGTGGTTTTTAGATATCAAACGGACCTCCCTAGAAGGTAATTTTAAGGTGGCCGATTTCCCCTCTTTTGCAATCAGTTTCGCTACAGCACCCGCTGCTCTAGCCAATTGCCCACCCTTTCCATGTGTGATTTCTATGTTATGTATGGCCGTGCTTAGGGCATTACTGGTTGAAGTAGGTTCTTCTCTTTAATCAATCCCAGACTGTACAAACTTCTTGCAAAGCATACGATTTTTTGGATGTAGATGATGATATCTATACAAATGGATCTTACATCATACAATGAAGTACCCCACAGACAGATATATGAATCCAAATCTGCCGAATGACTCATGTTATGATCTTTTACACCATAGGTATTCTCGTTCCTTCATCTGGCTTATGTTCCTCATAAAACATTCAGACCGAATGACTCTATGAAATTACGTTATAAACCATGTAAAACTTGCCTTCTGTCATTTATAGATTTGTACGTAAATTTTTACACACAGTGATTATCTTGTTCATCCGGACATAAGTCAGAATTTGAATGATATTCTACCAAATTTATAGTCACACTTCATTTCGCTTATTTACTTTTTCATAGTTTTCAATGAACGTATTTGACCATAAATATCTCTAGTTACCTATAATAATATCGCATAAAAATTGATCTTTAGAAAATAGATGCTAAGATAAATCTAACAATATCTCACATGATATTTTATTACATATGTTTACAGTCAAAGTTTACAAAGTTTGACTTTCAAACAAATAATAAAACAAAATAAAATGGTACGGAAGAAATGTGTAATTTTTTTATCTCTCTTTCCTGAAAACAAAAGTATTACTTCATTAGCTTATATTATACGATAGTTACTACTAGATCTTTACCCAAGTTACATGTTATGTCAATATTACATACATGCAGAATCGGTTGCTTTTCTCACGCCTCTCTGGTTTGATAGCTCAGGAATATGTTAATGCTACATTCCACAATTATAGATTAGGAGTTGGGATAAAAAGCTTTCATTGATGTTAAATCACATCAACCATCTAGCCAATTCTTCCTAAAGAGCTTTTACCAGGACCAGAAAATGGAACTGCACGCCAGTACATGCGAGAATAAACCTAAACATAGAGTAAATTAGTGCAATCTGCTACAATCTTTGCAAACTAAAAGACCAAAATGATAAGTACTAATTCTCATAAGTTTGAACACAATAATACCTATACCATGTTCGACCATGGTACAAAATTCTACTCCTAACCATTACACGAATCTGACAGCAGGAAACCAGCTTCAATGGTTATACCCGAACGATGTTTTAACTGACAAAGCTTCCATCAATGTGAAAGACATTGAATAAGTAGCAAGTGTAGCAGGAAGCTATACTCAGAACGTGAGAATAAAAGCTGGCAGTATGTTAGTAGGAAGCTCATCACCTAGCCCAGGTGAAAAGGCTTACTACGTGGACTCGAGTTTAGACAATGACGTTGTTATAACTAGGTGAGCAATAATCCTACCTCTATCCCGAATTAGCAACCTTCCAATCGACTCCCTCCAGACCCCCAACCTGACCCCTTCCCAGGACCACAACCCCAACCTTGCCCCGACCCCTGATCCCCGAATCCAGAACAGGAACATTGAATATTCAGCGTTAGAAAGTCTATGCCCTGTCATGACATGTCCTTTGCATGAGGACCAAGTAAGAGCAATCCTTGCGCTTTCATGTTACCACTCCGAATGTCAGAGCGGTTTACAAGTATATTAAAAAAAGATCCAGGAACCCCTTGGTTAACATGACTCCGGAAGGCCTGCACGTAAAAAAAGACCAAATCAGTAAATCTCTCAAGCAGGGAAAAAAAGAAACTTGCATAAAATATGGAATCATTATAGTTCAAAAAATGCTCAAAGCCAGTAATGAGTGGGAAACATTGTGAATACCGTTTCGAGTTTATCTTCTAGGCTAATAGCATAGTGCATTCAATAAAAAGGACCGAGTAGTTGTACCGAAAACTAAGCTACAATGTATGGAAACTATGAGTGAATTTCTGATCTGAGAGTTCAAGCCGTAATGGAAATGATACCTCTTGAATGCTTGAAGTTAACTTGCAAGGCCCAATGTAAATCCTGCCACCAGGGAATGTATTCTGAATCTTTCGTTTTCAGAGGAATTAGCTGCATATTTGGAAGAAAATAAACTGAAGTTAACTAGTTAAGTTATTGCCTCCACATCACAGACGAGAAACAAATTTAAAATTACAGAACAAAATGAATGGCCGAAAAAATATTGGAACCCAAATTGTGGGTATTGAAAACCATGATCCAAATAGCAGGAAGATGTTATTTGTTACGTAAGAGAATTAATAAATGTCTACCTCAATATAGCCATTCCCAGCCATTGTTCAGCCAGCCATTTGATCAGATCCACTGCTCTGAGTAAACTGAGGTGGACTAGTAGGAATAATAATCTGTGGTGTAACAGGAGATGGTAGATGAATTCCTGACAAGACAGAAAATGTTTGCACACTCAAGCTTCTTGGTAGCACTCACTTCTTCTAGCTTACTGAGGAAGCTCAAAATGGTAAGCATATAAGTTATATAACAATGCAATATTAGTCAGAATTAGGAGTTCCTCAATAACAAATTAGAATACGAAATGATACCTTTTTCTTCATCCATCATTGTAGCTTCTAGGGATTTATTTTCTCTACCCTCACAATATGTATCACTCTATAGTGCTAGTTTGGTTATGTTCTACCTCCACAGAAGGTGGTAAGTGGGGTTTGCGTTCCCTATTATTATACTTTAGCATCCTAAATGTGCTTTCAACAAGGATAAAAGTGCTTGAATGAGAATGATCAGGATAACTTGTAGTGCAAAAATTAAGTGCAAAAGAATCCATTCATAATAAAAACTTCATAGTTGTTCATCATAATTTATTCACAAGAAAATAATACCAGGATGGTTCGGGGTTTGTATTGATGACATATTCCCTGGGTTCATTCCTGGTCTACCATACTGCAGAGCATGATAATTTGGCATCATTTGACCTCGGATTGGTGTATACCCAGGGTGGTTGGTCTGTGGCAGATGTCCCATCTGACCATAAACCACAGTGTTCGGGCCTACAGTGCCAGGCACACCATACATCTGAAGTAAATGCCAATGAATATAAGTCAACAATTTGTTACATCCATCAACAAGTCAGGACCACAACTAGCCTAGAAAGATTTAAACATGTTTATTGAGAAGAAAACACATTGGTAAACTTCCAAAAATAGGTAAAAGCTTATGGAGAAGGAACTTGCCTGGGGATAGAAATATTCGGGTCCATAAGCGGGATACCTGCCAACCAAAGAATACTAGGATTTACGGAGGTCACAGCTTGTAAATTAGACATAGAGCCATAGCGCATATATAAAAGGCAAGGCAACAGACAACTTAATACAAGCAGGATGACGGATCTTAGTAAGCACCTCACAGTTTTCCCTCCTTAACCAAAGAAAAAAAAAGCCAACCTACCCTATCCATGGAAGCATATACCTTCAATTATTATTTTAACCAACCAATTGCCATACCCCCAAAGAATAATACATCAGCACATAATGCTTACCTACATGCTCAGGCAGGAAACTAGGCAAGTATGCGTCAAAACAACAAGATGAGATGACAAATGCACCAAGTAAAGTCTAAAGATTGGGATTATTGGACGTCAGCTCATTGAAAAAATGTTTCAAAAAATACAACCCCACAACCATGTGCCACTTCCACATTAGGAAATGAAGGTATTCTAAAGGGGGGGAATGAAGTTGCATGTGATTGTGCATTAATAATTCAAAGGCACAAAGCAACAAACCTGATACTCCCACAAAATTCTTAGGTAATTGAACAGCACAGTAATGACACGGTATATGGTGTGTACATATTTCATCTGTTAACTCGATTATATTTTATGGTGTCAATACTAACTGGTAGAGGATTAATGAAATGAAAGAGCAGGGAAAACTAAATTGGATCTAACGCATTTTTTCTAATATCCAAGTGCAAGAAATCATTATACTTTGAAGTGGCAAGGATGATTTTGCCAATTCATAGATAATAATGGCTGTCATAGCCCTTTAACTTAGCACCAGGTAAGCATCAATGAAGAAATACTGAATCAGATTATTCTTTGAAACCTTCTAATTGGAATACTCTGCTCTTAATTCAGATTAACACCTCATAGTCTAATACATGCAAGTATCATATAAAATGGAGCCATCAGCAGATAAATAACTGAGTCATCCATGTCAGGAATCATTCATTACCTATATGGAGATATCTGCATCCCTGGTTGGTAACCATAATTAGCTGGCAGCGGATAGACAGGGCTTCCAACATACATTCCCCTGGGAGTTTGTGGACCTCTAAAATAGGGAGATGGAGATCTCATACTACCTATAACAACATAATAAAAACAAACGACCATAGGATCACCATAGAATAAAATTTGATTTCACAGTCTAGACAAATAAGCCAGTTCTTTATCACCAATTCTGCAATTCAGTTACTTAATAGTTCTTGAACACAAACAGCAAATGCACAACAGCCATAATCCCTTGTTTGCATTCTCAACAAATAAAATCATCACTGAATACAGATCATTTTGAGCATTGAACGACGACCCTTCGAAAATCCAAACAAAACTAAGGTTACAGGCATGCTCACTGGCACTTAATGACATCAAATCCAAACTCATACAAAATCCAAAGCTGCATAAGATGCTAGAAAATACCCTGAGGCTGAGGCAACACCCGCAAGACAGGCCGTCCAAGCGAAGCCAGATTACAGTTTGCTCTTCTACCATCAATAACGGGATTCGGATTTGCACAAGCTCGCTTAGCTGCTTCGGGGTCCCGAAATGTCACCTGCGACACAATCCAATACTAATTTTATATACAAAACCAATTCCGCATCACTTTCTCCGTCTTAATTACTCGGCGCAATTTAAAAAGAGAGGAAAAAACTCTTCTCAAATTGCGTGCCGAGATAGAATAAAAAAACACAGAGTAGAGTGGTTACAAAAAGTTGCTTACGAATCCGTAGCCTTTGGAACGAGCGGTATGCTTGTCGGAGATCACAACAGCCTCGAGAATCTCGCCGAATGGCTCGAAGTAGCGGCGCAGCATATCACTCTTGGTCTCCCACGCCAGACCTCCGACGAAAATCTTCGTGTTCGTTGTATCCATAAACGGCTGCTGCTGCTGCTGAGCAGTGAATTGTGGAGGCATCTGATTCGCCATTGAAATCGTTTTTTTTCCCGCGATCGAAGAAACAGCAAAACCCTACTGAATTTGGGCGCGTAGTCAACTTAAAGACTGTAGAAATAAATGGGAAAAGGAGGAAGAAGGTGGGGGAAAACCACGGTTCGTACGCGTATAGTATATGGGAATGGGATGAACTTTCCAGTGGAATTTAATTTGATTTGATTTAATTTAATTTAATTTAATGCAGTACAATCATTAGTGCGTGTCCTTTTTTGTTGTTGTTACCAGTCTACCGTAGAGTAATGATAAATAGAGTGAAAACTTACAGTGAAACGACACAGTGAATGATGTGGCATTACTGAAAAGACAAATTTATCCCTAACTAGTTGCCCCTCCCTAAAGGAAGGTGATTAGTCATTTAGTCATTTACTAGCATCCACATCATTCACTATGAGTTTCACTATGGATTTTCACTCTCCCTATCATCACTCTCCGTATTAGATTCTATCCATTTCAACCATTTTAAAGTCAGAAATACAAACTTAATTACTCCTATCAATATAATTAAATGTATAATTATAAATTTTAATTTCAATAATTATAAAAATCTACCTTAAGATAAATTTAATAAAATCTTACTCCATCTGTCCTAACTCTATTTGCAATTCTACTTTTTTGACAATGTTCTCGATTAAATTTTGATCGCATATTTGAATAAATATATGAGCAACAATATTATCGTATATGGTATTTTTCAATTCATCGTAACAAGTGGTTTTTAATATCAAATTTTTACATACCATTATTTTACGTAGATAAACATATTAACGGTCAAATATGATATTTGAACAGCGTGATAATGATTGCAATGCAAATAGAGTTGGGACGGAGAGTATATATATATTATATTATGTTATATACTATATCAATGATATTTTATAACTAAAATAAATTTAATTTGAAAAAGTTAAATTAAAAATTTTAACAGAAAATAGAGAGAGTAACTATCATCAATTTTTTTTTATCAAAACAACTAATATTATTAACTTTTAAGAGAATATTTACAAAGGATATCAGCTTGCATGCTAGTTGAAACTGAGTCTAACCCTTCATTACTTGAAATACATCAAACTTACTAGATAACTTTGTACGTAGGGGTAGCAAAATAAACCCGCGGGTTGTCTATTTTTAAACTTGGGTAGGTATGGGTAAAATGACTAATGAGTTAAATGGATGAATGTATCTAATGGGTAATTGTAAAATATGGATTAGGTAGGTTGGGTTTGTGAGTTGACCCCATATGAGTTGGTATATATGGGTTGAAACCACGGGTTTACCCTTATGAGTTTGTATATAAACTTATATGTGTCAATACATTGGTTGAAACCTGTTGGTTTTACCTATAGGATTTGTATATAAACACAAATGGGTTCGTATATGGGTTGAAACCTGTAGGTCTATCCTTTTTTTACCCTTGAGTTGAATAATTTTTTACCTGTTGATTGAGCAGGTTTCAACCCAGCCCGTTTTAACCCTGCCCATTTTTTAACCCATTATAAATTGGGTCATACCCATATTTTGCAATTACCCATATCACCCAACCCTTATTCGACCCGTCCACCTATTTGTCACCCCCTTGTGGCATCCTTAAAGCCGTTAACATGCAACTTTTAGCCATCGCTTGGTCGTCACTATACCCCTATTAGTGGGAAACTTCAAGATTAGATTGTATGGTGACCACACTTCTTAGCTTGACATATCCATAGCCCTCCAATAATCACATTGAAAGGAGAATAAGCATCGATGACCACAAAACTACATTCAACTATCACCCCTTTCTTCCTATCGGCAACTCAAACCAGCAAAGTGATTTTTTCTATAGGGAGTATCATCTTCCTTCTGAATCTAGACAAAAAAATTTAAGTTATGTTTTCCAATGTCCAACTTATTGAAACAGCCGGAAAACATTAATTTTACTCCATTCCATCATCGATGCACACCCTATTCACATAGGAATTTCTAATCGTTCCGGATTTGATCATAGGGTTAGCATGGAGTTTTTTGGCTAGGAACTACACCTGCCTCGGAGAAAGTTATGGTTTTATCTAGTGGAAGGAGTTTGTGTTGGGGTGCACCAAGGGGAATATACCGAGATTTTTCTTTGGCATTTATTACTCGATTGGCTCCATGGCCTCCATCCCCCCTCTCAATGACAGGATTCCCTACAGGTTGATTACGAGGTTTCACTTCACCTCAACCCCTATAAGGACCACCTCTGTCCCATTCGGCCCTACCAAGGTTGGCATTTGGATTGGGATTTCTCCTGTAAGAGCGCCAAAATTGACATTTAATTTTTTACCTTCGAAGGTTCCTCTCAAGACTGCTACCGAGTTACATAGTCACGAATGAGTTCATTCCTCACACACATCTTGATCTCGGCATTGAGGTGTTTTCATTTCTCTGTGTAATGGCCATGATCCTTATGGTGATTGCACTATTGGTTCGATTACCTTCATGAGGCTGAATCCTTCACCAATGAAGATGCCATAAATATGTTGTGATATGTGGACAAGATCACTGTTCGATACATGGTCATAGAGGTGCAGTTCTCAAAGTTGGATCTCAAGGCTTCAGCTGGTTTCTTTCCCCTTTCATCGATCGGTCTAACATGTCTTTTCGACTCTTTGTCACTATCACTCTTTTGTTTGGTGGCCTCATTCCCCTTCCAGTATTACTTAACAACCTCCTGTAGTTGATGTAGGTTTTCTGGGGTTTTATTCATAAACTTTTTTGTAAAGATCAACATTACTTATAACTTGCATGTATCCCAGAATAACAGTAGGCTCTGTGCGATCAATGAAAGCAAGGCTCTCATCCACATATCGATGGTAGAACGCTTCTGTAGTTTCCCTAAATCATTGGCAATTTTGATTTAATTTGGCCATAGTTTTGGTAAATCTCTTCTTGTAAAAAACTTTACTTAAAACCACCTTACTAAAATCCCTATAAGAGTGTGACATGGCATGGTCCATCTGGTTTAACCACTCCTGAGCATTTCCTCAAATGTAACTCCCAGCAATCTTACATGTCTGAGGGATCAAAAGGAGAGCTATCATTTTGTATTGAAAGGTCTTTCAATTTATCCAACTCTCTATTCAAAGCATCACTATTATCATTGCTAAGTCATGTCATTCGATGATATATGTGCTAGTTCGATACTGAGAGGCTTAACCATAAGGGATATGGTACAATGGTTGTTGGCCGCATAGCGAGGTTGTGGCGGAGAACCCACCATCGGAGGATATGAATATGATGGATATACCATGTACCAACTCGCCAGCTTACTAGTGCCTGGTCGATCGTAACGTTAACAATGACAACCTACGTGCACACACCCATGTGGATCCGGATCCATCGTTACCCCAAGCGCCTCTAAGTTTCCTTCCCCGAGGGCTATCAATAGTGAAACAACATTAAAGTAGACTTTCGTGTGTGCTAACTAAGTGTGACAATCATGCAATTCACAAGAATATGAAGAACAAACCAACATAATATCATAAAACACATAAAAATAGGTAGATTTAATAAATCTCACAAAATAGAAATAATACATGAATAAAAATATAATCCCCAAGTTAATTAATTGCTGCCTAAGCCTTGAACCCTAGTGTTGCATTGGATTCAGCACTTTTGGGGAAAAGAAAAATAAAGAGAAGAAAGAAAAAGAATCTAGAGAGAAGGAAGAGTATTTTCTCTCACTAGCTTCCTCTTGAAGATGAAACATGGGCATAAACTTAAACCCTAGTAGAAAATGTTCACATATATATAATAATAGGTAATTGGGCCATGACAAGGGGCCAAAAACCCTAACAGCTGCAAACAGCAAGGGCAGTAAGATCTGGAACTGTCTGTGCCAGTCGAGTGCCCTTCGTGCTGGCACAGGAAGCTCAGCCAGGCATGGCCTATGGCCTATGGCCTTATGCTGGCGCAACCTACTCGTTCAGGCACAGGTCGTGAACCTCGTGCTGGTGCGACCTGTGTCACCCGGCATGGACCACTGGCTGGAGCTCTATTTTGATGCCTTTGAGTTCACATCTCTTTTCATTTGGCATGGGCTATTGGCTAGAACCTTTTTTTTTACTCAGTAACAGGGCATGGGCCATGTCATTCTTCGCACCTCGTGGGCTAGCCTTTGAATTAGTGACTTGAAATGACATAGCCATTTTTTAGTGAGGATTAAAGATATGGGACACGGGTAGCAGGAGTTGGCACGGTCCGTGCTGAGCACCCTTGGCACGGGTCGTGCTGGTTGACCTTCGTGCTGGCTTGGCTGGCCTCTTGCCTACTGATTTGTTTTCTCCACTACGGATGAACCGCTGATCCGATTTGAGAGATCTTGTATTCGATTTTATTGTACTCGAGATGAAGAATCCAATGGTGCCATATTCAAGGGTTGATTCTTCTCGGATAATTCCCTGAACTCCAAGAAACTCTCGGACTTCAATTCCTCCGCTTCTTTCTTGGCCTTCTTGAACTTCAAATCCACCTTTCTCGGGATCAATTTCATCTACTATTACGCTTTGGAGTTTATGGCCTTCAATCTACTACCATCCTTGTGAATAGCCTTCTAATATCTTCTACCACCTCACAGATGAACTTCTACAAAAATATGATGAAAAAGTACTCACGAGCAACCTACTAATGAGATCATAGAGGAAGATCTAAGTGCACATGAATACAAAGTATCAATTAGTTTCAATTAAGTCTACAAAACTCTGGATTTAGACAAGAAAACCAATAAATGAAAACTTTTATCGTGTAAACCTAATTAAAACTAGCGATCGATCAAACAAAAGTTGATAATAAATTTGTTAAATGCATCGTCTAACGCATGCATAAAGGTGCACATCATCCGGGATACGATTTGACCAGATTTCCCGCTCGTAGGCTTCCACGTGAGAATCAACTGAGGCCTCCGTGAATTACCCAACAAGTTCAACATGTTGATTTGACGTGAGATTCACCACATCGGTGACCCTCACCTAGGTTACAATGCTGACCTCCGACTACCGCAAATATCTGGCTATCTCCATATTTATCCTTCCCACCACACTCATAGACAAGCTTTATCCGATCGAGATTTCGATCGGATATGTCCCTTGGGTTGAGATCCAGGATTGGATATTTACTTGGTTCTTCTTATCATTTTCTAGCATAGTGAGTGAACTTACTCACTGGCGCCTACGTTCTTGTTCATAAAACAAGGAACTGATTATATGAATTAACGGGCCCCATTAGGTGTACAAATTTATGTGTCTGGAACATGTTAAGCAGCACCGTCAGTTTCTTAGTCATGATATGCAAGAACAAACCCTTTGAGTATTCCTAGAGGAAAACGCTCTGATGCTAAAATCAGCAAAAGTGTATGTAAACTCACAGATGAATAGTGAATGAGTAGTAGAGTAGGATATACATCGTATATGTATGACGGCCGATGTGATGTGACTACATCCACTAGTGGGAGTTGGGATCCTGTTTGTTTGTTGCGCAAGTTGTAGAGTTTGACTATGATTAGAATAGTCTTTGGATATGCCCATCAAGGGGAGGCATGGTTATTTGTGACCAACTGGGCCTCGAGTTCAGGTATCATCGTTTTCCTTTGATAGTATTTTTCATTTATCATTTTAATCACATAAAGAGAGAAATATTTTTTAAAAAAATTGCAACATGATGGTGGTGGTAGCTAGCATGGTGGTCTTGGGCTTGGGATGAGTAAGCGGGAGAGTGTTTTTAGTCATAAAATATCAAATTTAATTTCAAAGACATTTTTGCCAGTTTATTTATTTTTCACCGTATTAATCATGATGGATAAAAAATTAGGGTGCTAAAACCTCTATACATTGAACCTTTATAAAAGACATTCAAGATTAAAGTATAACTGACGAATAAATTCAATGTTTACATCTTTATCTCAACAATCAACAAGCAAGCATGGCGTATATTGATGAATCCAAACTCCACAATATCAAGACTTCTAAAGGCTAAGTACTTCCCATCAACATCCTTCTTAGAAGAAAAACTGGGTTGGGACCCTTCATATGCTTGGAGATCTATCCTACAGGGGAGGGACCTGATATCAAAAGGCATCTGAAAGAGGATTTGATCGGGAACAAATACAAATATCAAGAGAGGTTTTTTGGCTCCCAAGAATGGCAAACCAGAAGCCAACATCACTATCGTCCGACTTCCCTGATGACCTGAAAGTTGCCCATCTAATGACTGAAAATGGAAAAAAAATGGAATGAGAATCTCATCCGAAATATTTTCAACCAGGAAGAATCCTCCCTCATATTGTCATTGTCTGGGAGTGTTAACTCCTCGGCCCCTGACAGATGGATATGGCACCCCAACAGTTGATGGTAAATATACAGTCAAATCTGGATACAATGTCGGTCTTAATTTTTCAAATTTATCCTATGCAGGGAATATGGCACCAAGTAGCTCAGAACCTTCTCCACACTAGAAAAAGATTTGGAGTTTAATAGCACTACGGAAGACCAAACATTTCTTATAGAGATTATGCAAGAACAATCTACCTTCGGAAACCAACTTGCGCATCAGACATGCGAATGCTGAAATTTTTTGCCTAAGCTGCTCATCAGAGGACACGTCATTGGAACATCTATTCTTTCATTGCCCCTTAACGCATCAACTATGGTTTGTTGCAGACTTACATGAACGAATATTTTATTATGATCAGCCAAGCGCAAGTTTTTGGGTTCAAGATCTCCTCATGGAATTGGATACGATAGATATGGCAATCTCGGCTATCATGATGTCCCAACTTTGGTATCATCGAAACAAGCTACTACATGGTGACCAACATGAAGTCCATCCACAAGAGTGTGTGATCTATGCCACCAAACTGATATCAGAATTGGGCAAAAGGAATGTTGAGAATGGACTTGACACACTGGGCCAAGGCACACATACCTTTCCATTAGAAC
>JAUOBV010002948.1:0-15197 GCA_032360425.1 Rubia occidens
ATATCTGCACTAAAAATTATCTGAGGGTTATATTGACACTTATGTCAAGTAGGTAGGGTTATAAAAGCACTTTTCTCAAACTAAAATGGTTAGTGAGTAGATTAGGATGTAACAGAGGAGTATTATATATTCACTTTATTTTGGTCAGACTTTTGCATGAAACTACAAGTCGTGCCATTCTCGTGTCCTTGGAGAATAAGCAGCAAAGTTTTAAAGGAAGAAT
Organism: Rubia occidens; assembly: GCA_032360425.1. NCBI lineage: Eukaryota > Viridiplantae > Streptophyta > Magnoliopsida > Gentianales > Rubiaceae > Rubia > Rubia occidens. Next base: position 224 of record JAUOBV010002948.1, read on the forward strand.
GGGACATCAGGAGATAGCTAGAGTCTCCTTAGCTTGACCTACTTTTCCCAGTCCATTGGCTATTGCCTGCTTTTCTGGAGCTATACCCTTTTGTGGTTCTTGCATAGGGCAGGACCTACCGCTACCTTGCACCAGATCCTTGATAACTGTTATCAGTTCTTTGTCCTTCACCAAACTTTCCATCGTCACATGCAAACCTGTGAAGAATCAACCGCACAAAACGGATTACTGCAAACAACTGTTATAAACTAATAACTAAACAATGTTGTTGTTCGATTTAATTCTGTGATGTCACTTTCGAGTATCAAGCAGCAATTGTGTAATAAGTGTCAGTTATATTATGTAATATCCAGTGAGATTCAATCAGAAGCCCAGCACCAACAATTTAGAAGAAACCATTTTTTTTTCAATAAATCCTGTTTCTGGATTACTCCTATTGTTTGAGCTCTGTAATCACTTAAAACAGAAACCACCCAACATTGCCATTGTTATCAACAGTCCCTAAGCAAAAGCAGACCCATCAAACTCCAACAATACATTATTTTCTACCACTGTCGAGATGAGGCATGGAAACCACCGTTTGAATTTTATGCCATCCAAGCTTGTCAAACTATGGAACTGGCCTAAATGCATGAACTTAAGGAGCACTTCTTAAGTGCCACATTATTAATTTTGATAAAAACTAGGCAAGAATAAACTATCAACAATGGTAGTGGACTTTAAGGAGCACTTCTTTTAACTTTAAATTATAATTAATTAAAAATATAAAACAATCCATATTAAATTGTATTTATTCATTGATTGTATTTGCACAAAGAAAGAGGTACCAACTCCTTAAATAAGGAGAAACTCCTTATTAAGGAGTGGTCTTTAAAACTCCACAATAGTACTCCTTAAATAAGGAGTGCTCCTTATTAATAAAAGTAAGTTCAAGGAGCTACCATTGTGAATGCTCTTAGAAATTATTGTGATATTAATGATCTTGTTTACTACATTTATGTGATGGTTTTTTGAGAATATGAAGTGCTTGTATAATTTAATGCTGGGGTGTAAGAGATGTGTACAATTTCTCTTACTTTCTGCATGAAATCCAAGAACATGGAATTTGAATTTATTTTTTGGTAAATGATGTTAATCTTACTAGATGAGTATGTTGACGTGGTTTGTTATCATATTTATTATTAAGGTGACACTAAAAGATAGAATCTTGAATGTCGATCTTTTCAAGTAAACCTAATGGTTAAATGGTTAGGTATTTGGTAGAATGCTTGTATTTGTTTTCAAATCTATTGGTTCTTTGTGTTTGATGCCATTTATTAAATACCTTTATGCTTTATTTTTTCTAGAGTGATCATTTGTGAGGTTTACAAATAATCGTTGATCGCTTTTGTAAATTACTCTTAAGAAGAATGGAATGTTTATCTTCAAAATTGAAGTGATAGAATTCACAATAGGTAATCAATGTGATTGAATGAGTAATTCTTTCTAGGATCTATAAGAGCCTTGGAAGTGGGAATTAATTGTTCCCAAGCTTTGTTAATTGTGATTTTATCATCCTTTGTTAGTTTGTTGCATGATTAGTATAATTGTGTTCATATGCTAGTTGACTTGTTTGGATTGCTTTATATATATATATATATATATATATATATTAGCCACCCTTATATGCATGAACCCTTAGGAAAATCTCTCTTCTTAATGGGCGACCCCGATTTGCCACTATCTACTTTGTTTTATTTAGGAAGCTTTTTAGGGCTATAAATTGATTGTATAATTGAGAGGAACTACGTTAACCTCCCACGAGGCTTCTAGGGTTTTCTAGCAGAATTATTCTTGCTAGGCCCAATCCTATAAACTATATAAGTCACTTTTAGTCGTCTAGGGTTTAACAAGTAAGAAGTAAGTTGTCATTATTGTAGTGGGCAAGAGAAAGGAGGTTGTCTCCTATCTTCATATATTTCTCTAGTTTTTACCTTATGGCATTCAATCCAATGATTGGTTTGGATTTAATGTCCCTAGATGAGATATTTTCTTGGGTAATATTTGTATTCAAGACTTGATGTTGACTCTGTGATATTTTAGATCACCCTATCTATTTATGTCATATGAATATTTGTGCTTGATTTTTAGTTTACATTCTTGTAATATTTACGCCATGTTATGCTATATTATGCATCCATAGATTCATATATATTATAATTTGGTGCTAGGCAATGGAATGGTTTCTTGGGAAGTGTTAGATTAGATTTATTGTATGCTCGAGATTATGGGGGGAGGTGAGTGAATTCATGCTACCTTTGGAGTATTAGCCTGAGCATTAGACTCTAATTCTATATGCTAGTCACGTGCGGTTGCATGTTGGGAGCTTTTAACAACCCAACGAGAGGAAACCCAAGACTTACCCCTATAGATTAAGCATTATAGTTTGCAGTGACTAGAGTTTTTGCAAAAACATAAAGTCAACACGGGATGCATATTCCTTTGCCTCTGAAGGCCTAGGGTTGGTGTACATAGTGGACTACCCTGGAAATATTTTCCTTACTCTCGCATCTAACGGTTATGACCTATGCAACGTTGAGATCCTTTAAGCGGAGGCTTCTTAGCAACAAGAGTAAGATGACGGGAAATGAGAAGCAGTATTAAAAAAAGACGATCGATGCACATTCACTAGTTGCAGAGGCGGTGTGATGGCGGTGATAAAACTTTGTGTGACTGGCATTGGGGATTTCCGACCATCACCACACTATGTGACATAGTTATGAGATAGGTTTATATATCTTACATGTAATAGAATCTAAGATAAATTCATTAATCGATCATATTACGCAAATGCCCCCAAGGCTAGCTTTGTATATTTTGAAACTTTTTTTCGTGCATGCTTTTAGTTGTTAGACACAACCCCCCCCCGAATTATCTGTTCTAAAGGATTAGCTACTTTCGGCACACAATTGAGGTGACGCTCGATTGTGGGTTGTGAAAATATAACCCAAAATTCTATCATCTTTATTGATGACCCCGGACTTGCCACTAGCTACATTATAGTGGGTAGGGAATTTCCATCTTTGAAACATGCCCGCGAGTAATTTGGTAAAAAGAATGACCCTACTAGTGTTGGTCAATAGTTCCTGAAATTAACACGGGAAACCTGTTCTCTTCGAGTAGTTTCAAAAAATATCCCTTGGGTGGTCCATGAGAGAAAGATCCAACACCAAAGTTAGGATTTTTATCCTTTTATTAATACTTGTGCTAGAATGTACTCACCTGATTCGTTGTCTTGTGTAATTACTTGTAGATGTTGGATCGTGGGATTGTGGCCTATATGTTCTCCCTCCTCTTTCCTTGATTGTAGTTTCGTGGAGGGTGATCATAGTGAGTAGTTCTTCTGTTGTTTCGACCAAGGTGCTATGCTCATCTAACCAATTTTTCGTTGTGAGGTGGTTACCTTCATACTAGACTTTGCTTGAGTTGGAAGGTATATACTAGAATCCCCCCAATCCACTAAGTTGTTGTTAGATTAACGATAAAAATATATTTAATTAAATAAAAAGTATTTGCATAAACGAAGCTCAGGGAGTGAGCACATAAGGACTTTTCAACATGGCAAGGAGTTTTTTTGTGTAGCTAAAGATGATTTTATGGGTAAAACAATTGTGGAAAACAGACAGTGTTTCCCAATAACTCTTGATGGTGGTTGCAGATGGACCGAAAATGGAGGAGGATTTTGAATTATAAATTGACCAGTGCATTAAATAATCATGACTAAGTAAAGATTAAAACAATGTGTTTCTAGGTCGTAATTGAACTTTTTGTTTAGTGGGTCTATTTTGTGACTGCTACTCTTTTCTGGAATCTTCAATGATTAGAAGGTTGATGATAGAGAGTTTAAAGAATAGAATAAAGCTTGGCCTTTGTGAGGTTTTGCATTTTTGAAGAATGGTGAACTAGGGTAAATGTGACAATAGCTTAAAGACCGTTAATGGCTTGATTTCCTTATGAGAGTGTTATTAATATCTAAATGATTTTCAAGTAAGGATAACTTGTTTTAGTGATAAGGTGAAGGGCCCTCCATCCAGGTTTTTTAATGTGTACAAACACACCATTTTATGTATGGCCTAACTTTGTCCGTCACAGAATACTTTGTGGGCGGATTGGGGGTATATAGGTTTGATCTTGCGCAGTTTCATCCTCAGAGGATTGCCATAATATAGGTTTTAGGTTTTCATAAGGCAGAAAAGATTTTTCACTTGAGTTCTTTTCTACATTTTATCACCTTTGTAAGATAATGTTGTGAGTCTCGAGTAGCTTTCTACCCTGTGGTGTCAAGTGCTCTCGCTATGTAGGGATTTTTTAATGATTGTGATACTTGGTAGGATAAGGGTTTTTATGTTAAATGTGGTGGTAATGACACAATGTCATTGACCCACACTCCGCTGAGTCTCTAACCTAGGGAAATCTTCAGAAAGATAAGATTTATATGTTGCTCCCGTTCGTACTACTAAACTAATAAAAGGTAGATAGTGGGAAGTCTGGGCTCTTCCAGAGAGATGCTATGACTTTAAATGTTAATCATGTGTCTAGAATAGCTAATGTCGCTAAACAAGGTTTTGGGGGACTTTTATCTAACAACTACAATCATCCAAGAATAATATTATGAACTATATAAATTACCACTTGGGTATATTTGCATTACATTTTGATCCTAGATTCAATAAAGTACAAGACATTGAAAACTATCCCAATACTTTTGTCACATAGTGTGATCGGTGGTCAAAAGTTCCCCCTATTTGTCACATAAGGGTGCTCTTATTTTCTTCTACCAACACCGCCTTCAATATTAAGGAAGTACAACAATGGCCCACCACTGTGTAGTGCTATTCATTCCCTGTAAAGAATTACATTCTGAGCGCTCCACTATGAATGCTTCTACCTAGGCCTATTGGGTAAAGGGAACAGAATCTTGTGGTGACTCTAGGGTTGCAGCGACAAGAGTCGAATTATGCAACCCTAGTTATGACTACTATTGTGTCATCCTATAAGGCTACTGCCCAATTATTCACCAGTGATTAGCCTGTCTAACTGGCGTACAGTTATCGAAACAGTGCTCAAGACCACCATGCATACCACATGGTTGCAAACTTCTCCCTACCCCTATTACCCTAGCCAACACTCCCTCGCCCTCTGGGACAACAATAGTGCACCATACAATGAAAGTAAACTAAGGTGTATGCCTACATAGTATATTAATTATGAAGTTTACAAGAATTTAAGGCACTATTCAATACAATATTCATGAGCATTAAATGATAGGAAGATCTTAAATTCTTAAAAAATAAATTCAATTCCATGAATACAATATAAATCCCACGAAATAAGCTATAAAACTACTACTAAAAATTGAACCCAATGGATTCATTGGATTCAATGCCCTTTGGGAAAATCAAGGAGAAAATAAACTAAGAGAAAAAGGTCAGTAACTTTCTCTCTCTTTCTACTCTAAGAAAAATTGGGAGAATGAATATGGGCCATGTATATCCTCATTGGTCGTCGGCTGGAAGCTTGATTTCACCTTTTTAACAGTACGAGCCATGTAAAACATTGTGGAACATCAGATGGTGATCGATTTCAGGGAAAATGATGGCTCGGGTGTATAATTCTTTGCAGCTCATCTTCACATATAGAAATTTGAATATCCTGGGCCATGCAATATGGCATGAACCATGCCCATACCTAGCCGCACGAGGTTGTCTTTCAATGCACCGTCCATGTTGTTTTATGTGCCCGTGTCAAGACTTCTTGGCACCACCCTCTTTGGATAGCACCACCCATGTAGTATTACACGACAATGCAAATTCTTCCTTTGTCGATCTTCGAATACTTTCTTCTTCTTGGCTTGGTTCCATCTACTAGCATGTTTTGACTCATGGCCTTCTGTCTACTAACATTCTTGCTAATGGCATTCTACTATGTACTACCACCTTTGCAGATGGCCTTCTACAATCTACACTGAAGTGCTCACAAGAAACCTACCACTAATCTCACAAAAACGGAATCAAGGTGCTTGTGAGGACATAGTTTCCATTAGGTCTAATAATTCTACAAAAATAAGGATTTAGAAAAGAAAACCAACAATGGCTATCAAAACCCTTTGTAACGTAAATCCGACTAAGCCTAGAAATCAACCAATTAAAACGTAATAACAAATGTGCTATATGCATTGATTAACGCATGCTTTTAGGTGCAGATCAATCCCCCGATACTTAAACCTTTACTCGTTCTTAAGTAAACAAAAAAAGTAAAAATCTAAGTGGAAAGTAGCTTACTAAGATAGTTAACCAATACATTCATCATTATTCCTATACTACCCTAGTTCCCCAAAGGTGTGAGACTCTCGCAACGCTTACTCCCCATATAAGGTAAAGTAACCTATCAAACCAATCATACCAGTAAAAAGGCAAGGAATACATGATGAGTGTGAAAATAACTCACTCATCCAAAGAAGCTACCAACGACAATCTAAGAGATGTGTGAAATAGTTCTCTCATCTCTGTCATTTTCCCTAGGAACCCTTTCGGATTTTCATCCTAGCTTCACATAAATTGAACTCACTTCTCTACTTTTTCTACACCATAACCTCTTACTTTTGCATAGGTTTTTCAACCTATTTTGGCATTTCCCATTGTTGCCTAAGTCACTCTTTCAGATTTTTTACTTAGCTAGGTATGTATATATATATATTCTTTTTTTCTTCATTTTTTTTCAAATTTTCAAATTTTTTTGTGCAACATAAAATTCCCCAAGTGTGGGTTTCTTACTACATGAAGATAATCAAATAAAGACTAACACCGTAAAAAAAAAAATTCAACATCCCAACAACTACAAAAGGTTCCCTCACATAAAAAAAACAAAGTATTCAAAAACAAAAGTCATCGTGTTAGTCTCATAAATATCATCGAAGAGCTAATCAAGGCATTCATCATTATAAGCTATGTAAGAGTCATCGTGTTGATCAAGTTCATCACATAGAGATATGCTATTGCACATAAGAGAGGAAATAGGTGAATTATTCTTCGCATATTTATTTCAAATCCCACCTTATCAACATCATCCTCTAGGGTTAGTGTCCCAAAATGAACATCTATTTTAGTTCTTGATGTTTTTCGGAAAGGTCTCCCCGATAAAATTGGGCGTGCACTACTATCGTGCACTACATCAAGGACATAGCAGTCTGCTAGAAAAACTAAATATCCTACCCTAACCTTGACATCCCAAATTAAACCTTTAGGGCTAACTTGGGATTGATCGGATGGTTGGAAAATAACCCTAGCTTGGGAGTGATCGGGAGAGCTCAATTTACTCGCGGAGTGCAAGATTCAAAATAGAATCTATAAGTCGCTCCCGTGCTCACTACCAACTACTAGAGAGTATATGGTGGCAAGTCGAGGGTCTTCCACAGAGGTACTAGAATTTGAAAGTTAACTATGCAAAACTCACAATCAGGAGTCACTCCGATTGTGTGTCAGGAATAGCTAGTGAAACAAACATAGATTGGGGAGGGAGGGCTTATCTAACAACTAAGGAGCATGCAAATAGGAGGGATTAAACTATTATAAACTATACCTGGGGAATATTTGTGTAACATGACCGATGAATGACTGATCCTAGATTCTATCACATGTAAAACATATAAACCTTCATATAGTGTGGATGATAGTCGGGCATTCCCAATGTCTATCACAGAAAGGCTCATTGCCTTATTATAAGCTATCACACCACCAACATAATTAGGGAAGGCTCTTCGATTATCTTTTCGATACCGCAATTCCTTCCCTGTAAATCTCACACTGAATGCTAGCACACCCCTACTTAAAGGGAAAATGTCTTGCATAGGTAGAAATCATTAAATATGAGAGTAACAACACTTCTCGGAAAATCCAGTATGGACACTAATCCCTAGGTCTAGAGAGGCAAATGAGTTGTCATCTCATGATGACTTTAGGGTTGACATGACTCTAGTCGCTACACCACAACCATAGTCACTACAAACTATTACCCACATCCATCGGTGTTTTCTGAGGGTTTCTTCTTGTTAGGAAAACTATTTTCCCTAATATAAATAATTATTACACAATGAGCCAATTAGTTTAGAGACTAATGATTAAGATGGTACTCTCGGGCTACCATGCATGCACTCACCTCTCATGTACTCATGAACCTACAATAGCTCTAATCTAACAATCCCTAGATCATATGACAAGTCTGGCACGATGTTAAAAGATACATGAATCTACAGGTGTATCATGGAACATACATAACATACATCTTAAAAGAATATAGAGTATAAATAATGCATGAATATTCATAGGCATAAATATAAGTAAATCTTAGAATCTCACTAAGTCAACCTCTAGTCATGATTACAAATACTTCTCCAAGAAATAAAATACTCTACTACTACTATTAAATCCATGACATTCAGTGGATTTAATGCCATAGATCTAATAACTAAGAGAAGAAAAATATAAGAAGAACTCTAGAGAGATAATTCTCCTCTTCCTTCCTACCTAGCAAAAGTAAAATCTACATTATACCTACTTACTGAACCCTAGGAGACTAAAGGCTCCTTATATAGGAGAAGATAAATGGGCCTCTAAAAGACCAAGTTTGGAAAAATCCAATTAAACCCCAGGGTTTAGTAAGTACAAGCCGTGTAAAAGCCCTAGTGCCACATCAGCACGGGCAATGTAAAATTACAAGGCTCGCGGACTAGAGCTGAACCCTGGGTGTTCTGATTGTGCGGTCTGTGCAAAAGCACACAGGACCCGACTGGAGTAGTGGTTTTCTTATTTTGAGCGTGCGGTCGTGGATTGGATTCCTCGATTTTCAGAATCTGGGTGTACGAGTCATGCATTCGCTCACGACCTGCACCAAGGCTTATTCGCCTCAGTACCTAGCTTGGCATTAGGTTGGAACGGGCCATGTAAATCAACACGGGCTGTGCCAGTCTCCGACTCTTCCAAAATTTGGTTTTTTTTCCTTCCACTTGTTTACACCGCTATGGATGAACCGCTGATCCAATTTGGGAATCTGTATAGTAGATTTTATAGCGCTCGAGAAGAAAAATCCAACAGTGCCACCCACAAAGGTTAATTATTCTGGGATAGTTATCAGAACTTAGTTTAACTCCAAGATCTCAATTCATCTGCTTCTATGTCTGCCTTCTTTAACCATTGTATCTTTTACCACGTTTTGACTCATAGACTTTAGTCTTCTACCATCCTTGCAAATGGCCTTCTATAATCTCCTACCATTCTTGCAAATGGCATTCTAAAACAATCTGAATTGCCAATGTGAAATCTAAAAACAAAAGCTCACAAAAATGGATCCAAACGCTTGTAGGAACATAGAATCCATCAGATCTAAATAGGCTACAAACTGAGGGATTTAGATAAGAAAACAAATAACGATCATCCAAAATCCTTGTATTGTAAACCCAGTTAAATCTAGCAATCTACCATACAAAAGCTAACAAAATATATGCCAAAAGCATAAAGAAACACATGCTTCTAGAGTCTAATCAATTCCCCCACACATAAACCTTTACTAGTTCTCGAGTAAACAAGAACAAGCAAAGATCTAATTGTACACTATCATGTAAAAAATTTCCCAAAATACCCATTTTATTCCTAGACTACGCTAGCCCTAAAGATATAAGATTATCTCACACTCTCATATCCAAAAGAAACTAGGACAATATAAATTGTCATCACCAAATCAAATGGCAAGGTGTACAAAAAATATGTGTAAAACTAGCATTCTTCACCAAAGAAGCTACCAAGGATAAATCAAGAGAAGTATTGAATAGTTTCAATTTCTCTCAATTTCTCTCATTTTACCTAGGAGCCCTCTCGGGTTATCATCCTACCTTCACACATTTTTCTTTTTCAAGCTCATCCTCACCATTTTCCACACCATTTGGCCTCTGATTTCTGCATATGTTTTTCAACCTATCCTGGCCTTCCTATTTTTTCCTAAGTCGCCGTTTTGGGTCTGGGTATATGTTTATACATTTTTTTAAAAAATAAAGTACTCTTAAAAGAGCTACTAGCAACATAAAAAAAAGATGAATCATAAGTGATAATCATAAGTGAATGGGTTTGGGTGGTTGTAAGGAAGAAATGGTGATTTGGATGTAGGAGGGTGTGTGAGCTCCACGGGTCGTGCACGTCTACATGCCCCATGAATTTGGGGTTTGGTTCTCCTCATTGTCCATTATTTTGAGCATGTTGAACCATGTATGACTACACGGTCCGTGAGTTGAACTCCTCATATCCCTGTTTGCTCAGTTGAATCCAAAAACCACATGTTTCCTACAAAACAAATATGCACACTAAGTGTAAGAGTGTTCGAAAACTAAAAAGTAAAAAACACACACACACCAAAATCAATAAATATCAACAATACAATGCAATAGGATATCATTTCCTTCCCCACACGTAAATACACATATTCCTCAACAAGAAACATGATATGAAAAGAAAAGAAAAGGAGGTAAACAAAATAAATGTCCATTAATCACTTTGCAATGCATTGTTCTCACCTAAATATCCTCAAATATACCCCAACATGTAATTTTAATCAAGCCACTACGAATCCACACTAAACAAGTATCAATCAACATCCACGGAAAGAAACAACTAGTGTGCGGCCTATGTTGTGTATTCAATGGTAGTTTAGGCGGATGGATTGTGGTGCTGTCTAATGGTTTGGGGTTTGCGAGGGAAACTATCATCCTAACATGAATCACTATTACACGATGAGGTAATTAGGTTAGAGTCTAGCGATCAGGAGGGTACTCTCACGCTAGATTGCATGCACTCACCTCCCTTGTACTCATGAACCTCAACAGCTCTATTATAAAACTCCCAAGATGATATGACAAGCCTAGAACAATGTTATACGACACATGAATCTACGGGTGCATCATGGAACATATATAGCATACATCTTACAAGAATATAAAACATAAATAAAGAATGAATATTCATAGGTATAAAAATAGGGAAATTTAAAAATCTCACAAAGTCAACATCTAGTCAAGATTACAAATATTTTCCCAAGAAATAAACTACTCTACTACAATTATTAAATCCATAGTAATTAGTTGATTAAATTCCATTAATCTAAGAACTAAGAGAAGGAAAACAGAAGAAGAATTCTAGAGAAAGAATTATCATCTTTCTTCCTACCCACCAAAAGTCAAATCTACATTATGCCTAATTACTAATCCCTAGGAGACTAAAGGCTCCTTATGTAGGACAAGCTAAATGGGCCTCTAAATGACCCATTTTCGGAAAAGTCATAGTGAAACCCTAATCTCACCACTAGTGCCACGTTAGCACGGTCCATGTAATAACACACGGTGTGCGGGCTGTGTAAAAGCACACCGCTCACGGAAAGGAGCTGCTTCCTGAGCATTTTGAGCGTGCGGCCCGTGCGAAAGCACGCGTTCCCCCTGCTAGAGTCATAGTTTTCTTCTTTTGAGAGTGTGACCATACAATAGCTCGCGGGCTGCAGACTGAACTCCTCGATCTTCAGGATATGGGCCCACGAGCGGTGCAAAAGAATATAGCCTAGGCCAGGGCTTAGTCTCCTTAGCACTTAAATTGGCACAGGACTTACCAATATTCGGCTATTCCAAAACTTGGCTTTTTCTTTCTATTTGTTTGCACTGCTGAATATGAATCATTGTTCTTATTTGGAAGTTCTTGCAATCAATTTTATATATCTTGAAAAGACTAATCCAACGGTGCCACCCATGAAAGATGATTCTTTTTTGGATCGTTCCTCAAACTTGATTTAACTCCCGGATCTCAATTCATCTGCTTCTCTGTCTTCCTTCTTTGACCCTTGTATCTTCTACCACATTTTGACTCTCGTCCTTTAGTCTTTTACCATTCTTGTGAATGGCCTTCTAAAACAGTCTAAAGTTCCTACGATCAATCTCCAAATAAAAGTTCACAAAAATGGATCAAGAAGTTCTTAGGGACATAGAATCCATTAAATCTAAATAAGCTACAGAATGAAGAATATGGATAAGAAAACCAACAATGGTCATCTAAACCACATGTAATGTAAATTAACTTAAATCTAGAAATCTACCATACAAAAGCTAACAAAGATATGCTAAATGTATTAGGAAACACAAGTTTCTAGAGTCTCATCAATTCCTACTTAGACCACTATAGTGTCTGGAATTAGGTGTAATATTGCATGCTAGTTTCATGACACCTGCAAAACAAGGTCCTGGGGTGTCTCCGAGAATTTTCTCCAATGCCTAAGATAGTGTATGATCAATGTATGAATAGTATCTAGGAAAAGTCCATTACTTGTCTTGTCATTCAGATAATCTATCTATAACTGGTGATCACTGTGACCTTCGTTGATCGTAGCCCATGTATTTCTCAGTCATGGTCATGTTTGGATAATCGTGAGTGACAATAATCATTTTACTGATGTTCTCTTATTTGGATTGATATATGCAAGGTGTTATTCTAGTCTTGAACTTTTTTTGTGGTAAAAGAAGACCCGACGAGATTCGTTCTTCATTATGCAAGCTGTGAAGTTTTCTAGTTCGCTGGACTTCACATGCTATCTTTGTTTTATACTTCGCATGATCCAAGGAGGTGTATGCCAAAAAATAATAATACAATAGTAGCCTTTCATGGGATTGTGTCTTTGGGAAGAGATTATGATATCATAAATTCGAAAACAATTACGAAAGATATACCTCTAGTTGTAGTTCTTAGATGTATATCTTGAATAATAATCCTTTTTTGTGCATCATCTGCATGGATTAGAAATCGTATTTCCTTGCAGCAGGGTTTCTTCAATAGTATATAGCATAAAATTTATCCCAATTCATTCATTGATGTGAAAGGGGATCCAAATGATTCTTCTACAAGAAATTCTCAATTGCCCTATCAAGTCACAATCACATGTGCATCTGTGTTTTTATTAATTACTTATGCCTACTTCTTATGAAAGACTATTAATATCCAAAGAATAACCTCATGCACCCATATGAGTAACATAATTACAATGATGTGTAGCAAATTTCATGTGATATGTGTTTCATTCTACAAGTTCAAAAAAAATCTCTAAGGGTTTACAATATAATGTAGTACATTTTTTATTTGTAAAGCATGCAAATATTTCAAAATTAATGTTTAAAGAAAAAAATGAATCAAGCAATAAGCACATTGCATCACATGTGAGCACAAACATAGCACACCCAAATTTTATGAATATATGCATTTGAGGAACAAAGTAATATATTAAAATTTAAAATTTTAGCGATAAAATACAAATTTTTGGTCTTGAAACAAAGTTTGAGCTCCACTAAGTCTATTTTATGACTCATTTTGGCAAGAAACAATAAATTTTTGTTTTCATATTTTCATTTTTTATGGGAGCAGTTGCTGCTGCGAGAAGTTTCTTACGAAATCTTCCATGGTCAATAATAAGAGATTGAATTTGACAAGGAACATTAGTAACTTTCATTACACCTAGGCTCTCATCAACTATATGGTGGCTCTAGAGCTGTATATGTCTAACACGAACCGAGAACCTGATCCGTACGAATACGATCGAATCAACCTGAAATTCAATCTTATCCTAGAAATATTGATTCGAACCTGACCTGACACGACTGCATTAAACTCGAAACCCGATTTTGATCCGAGAAATATTGACCTGTACCTGAACTCGACACGACCAAATTTAACCCGAAACCCGAATATGACCTGATAATCTGGACATGAACAAGACCTAAACACGAACCCGGGATCAACCCGAACCCGATTCAACCTGAACCTAACCCAATAAATCAACTATATAACTTTACGTGTAATCAGCCCAAAACAGATGCAGTTATAAAAAGTCAATTAATATTTAATATGGAACTAAGTCAAATTGGTTATGAATCAAACTAAGAAATTCTTTAGACATATTTTTAGAATAAATTGGAGTTTTTTAAAAAATATTACTAGTTTATAGATATGATTATTAGTACGTAAAGTCAACTCATAACAAATCTGAATACACAAGGTTAAGTTAAAATGCACACGACTAAATTTATAAATCTAATGAATATTTGTCAAATAAAGAGAGAGATGGCTTATTAAAGTTATGATTTTGAATTAGTAATTATAGATAGTTGACTAAATATTAATTTTCAAAAATCATTTTGAAAAGTATTGTAATAATAATATTTAATAAATTATCACAAATTCTTGTTATAAATCGATTAACTATTAGATGAGGGTATATTATAATTAGTGGGACTAATAAGAATATTTGATATTTTATTTTATTTAGAGGGATATATATAATTATGATAAACTTTCAAATGAGCTCAACATATAAATAATTATTTTTAAATAATTTGAATAAAAGACAATAAAAATAATCATTTTTTTATTTAATATGTAACGATTTCTAACTAGACTAATTATTTTACTTCCTTACTCATATAGTTTTCCTTAAATGACTAAATTTCAAAATTGTAAATAAAATTCTTTATTTCAATTTAAATGTAAAACGCAAAAAGTACACAAAAGTAATCATGATTTTTAATTCATAATACCGAGCAACACGCGGTGGGACTTCACTAGTTTTTTATTTTTAAAAAATAGAATCAAAATATTTATTGCACAAAAATGCACTAAAGTTTTTAAAAAGTGAATTGAATTCAATGAATACTCAACACAGCTATTCAACTAAGATAATAGGCACAAAAGCTCCTCTAACATATTTATGGAAAATTACTTATGGCCCGAAAAATGTTACGACATTATCCTTCTCGCCAAAATACACAATTTTTGTTATTCTTGAATAAAAATAGAAATAGAAAACAAAAAATTGGTGAAATGTTGGAAGGCAATAGTATATGTTCTAAAGTAACTTAAAGTTGATT
>JAUOBV010003050.1:0-24628 GCA_032360425.1 Rubia occidens
CATTGTTGCTTAAACCTGCGGGCTATTTAAGTATTCAATACCCCTTTATACTCGTACCCTGCGGGCTAGACGTTTATAAAGAAACCTTGTAAGTGTACCCTGCGGGCTAGACGCTTATAAGTCGAGTGGAGTGTACCCTACAGGCTAGACGCTGCTTCTCGTGCCATTTAAGAGGTTTGGGAGAAATTCCTCTTAATTGAAAGATCCAAATTCTGCAATCCAGAGTCTTCGCAAGGAGATTCATATCACACTCAGAATTGAAGATCATTACATCAATGATGGTGTGATGCAGTGGTGTGGTCAAGAACACAGTTGTGGTGGCGCGAGTCATGGTAGGGTGCATTGAGTCACTGAGTAGCTGTTAGAGAAAATCTGAGGTAGCGCACGTTGAGTCATAGATAAGCAAAGCTGGCGTATTTCCAAGAAGAGGTATGCTGGTGGCATTTTTGTGTTAGTGTGCGGTGAGGGTTCAGGGTTTGAAAGGCAAAACAAAGTGTTTGAGCGGTGATGAGAGGAGGTGTGGTGGCATTGGTGGAAGAGCATTGAAATTTGGGTGGTGAAGAGAAATTGTAGCATTGATGAGGAGAGTGTAATAGCACTATATAAATAGCAGAGAAGTTGTAAAATGGGGTTCGGTTTATTAGATGTTAAGTTAAAGGATATATAGGCAGCAATTTATGTGATTGTGTGAAATTTGGGCAAGCGTTTGAGCTTCTCAACTTACTACTTTGGTTCTTGTGGTTTCTGACATCGGTTTTATGCTATTCGTACATACAAAGTTTTAACAACATTAGTAAGGAATTAATTATTGGAAGTACTTTCATGTTCAATTTAAATTAATAATTTGTAATTAAGTTCCCACCTTTAGGAACTCCATCGAACTTCTTTTTTATTTCTAACGAGGGGATCCACTAACACTTTATAACTTGCGTATACTATTTTTTTTAAGGGGCACTTAATGGATCGAACCATAAAACTGTGTTTGATGGAGCAATAATGACAGCCACCATCAAATATTCGGTAAAAAATAAATTTCTGATGCACTAGTGAAGGAGAGGCCCATCATAGGAAGTTATATAAGACCATTAAAGGCAATTTAAAGTGCCTTCTTTTGTCCCACCTTTGATCAGCCATCAACAATGACGGTTTCTAAACCGCCATTAATAGTTTCCAAGTTTGGAAACATGGTTCCTTTCCTCGCACCTTGGACATCATTTTTTTACTTAGAAATTGCATTATTTCCTAACTCGAAACAAAGGGCGGAGGTGTATTTTAGCTCCATGAAAAAACCCATTTAGTTTCTAGACTCGTCACATGTTTGTCTCCTTTCTGCCCAACAAAGGCTCAAATTTAATTTAATTGTCACTCAATTCTGAATTTGGAACATGTTTCTAGTCTTTCTTTTCTGAGTTCTAAAATAAGAATTGTGCCCATGGAAAATCCTAACTAATGGGGCGAAAACTGTGAGACCTAACAATTTTTTTCCATTTTATACAATGATTTTTAAAATAATTTATTTCTTGTTAGGTGAATTTAGAAAGATAATATTTTGAGGATTCAATTGTAATAACAGTAAAGGAAAAATGATAAATAAAGAGTTTTGGTGGGAAAGGATTTACATACATGGTCAGAGGCTGCCAATCGAGATTATGACTTAGTCCAAGGCATACTTTTTTATGTGAAAAGATTGTGTGGATTTCAAAAATAAAAATCAGACTAAACTAACCAAATCCTACCAGTATTCTACCGAGGTATATAAGGATTAAAATACCTAAACCTAAAATATTCTGCACGATAAAACTCTTTGCACGGTAAATAACCAGACAAACAAAATACAGGTGTGATCAAGTGAAGAACGAAAGAGCATTGGAGGGAGCATCCAGAGCAAGTGGCTGCTTCTCTAGACTGAGAAGGAGGTAAGGCGATTGTTGATTTTTTTTTGCGTTGGTTCATTATCCATAAATGAATTGTAAGTTTATTCTTATTTAACAAGTTACGATTATGTTACTAAACTTGGAAACTTTGCATAAAATTGTACTATAGATTTGAACCGTAAATAGGTAATTAAAGTTTATGTACGATATACCGAATGAAAGATTTTAATATATAGTTTATAATGATATATGATTTGGATTTTTAGGATGTTTTAATAGAAATTTATGGTCGATTTAATATTGAGTAATCAACCAGTAATCTGTATTAGCAGTGCTTGTTTAATTATGTAGTCACATTGTACAAGAGATTTGAACTAGAAATAGGTAATTAAGATTTATGTATGATATACAAAATCAATTATCTTGAAATATATTTCCTAATGATATGTGATTTGAATTTTCAGATTTCCGAGCGGAAAGTTATGGTTGATTTAGTACTAAGTGTCAACCAGTGATCTGTCTGATTGCAGTGTTTGTTTTCTGAAGTCATGTTCTACTAGATATTTGAGTGACAAATAGATAATTAAAATTCATTTATGATGTACCGAATGAAATACCTTGAAATCTAGTTTTCTAATGATATATAATTTGAATTTTTAAGATATTAGAGTAGGAAGTAATTATCGATTTAGTACAGAGTGTTTAATCAGAAATCTGTCTGGTCCCAGTCCGTGTTAAAGTGATATGATTGAGGGTTAATCGTATATGGATTGAAATGTGTCAAATGTCCAATGAAATCTAATTTATTTTATTCCTTAAGGGTTTAATTTCATAATTTTCTAAATAAATCGTGATTAAATATGATAGTTTTCGTGGGTACTGGTCAATGTTGACGAAGTTGGAACCCTCACTGGCTCAACCCCACTCTTTTAAAATACTTTAGGTTAAAGTGCTAGGTAAGATACGAGTATGACGAATAATGATTGGAGGGCGCCTATGGCCCAACACCCTTAGGTTTCATACACATTTTTTCATTATGCAATTTGCATGTATCATTTAAACTTTTGCTTCCACTGTAGACAAGAATAATTCTTAAGAGTTTATCATTGTAATAAATATCCCCAACAATTTTGGGTCGGGGTGTTACAGAAACAACTTTCGATCTTGGAAGTACTGTATATTCTTGTGCTAAAAAAATATTTTATTAATATTCTAGGCACAAAAAAAACCTTATTTCACAGCAACAAATGTAATACATTCCACATTAGTATCTTTCACCTTGATAACAATTTATAGAAAATGCTAACCAAGCAATGGGAATAGAAACCACTAGAATCCATTATGACATTTGCATGGTTCAATATTAATCTAACTTGTGTTACTCTAACAATATCAGGATTCCTGACCGGTTGAGAATTAGATGCCAAGCCAGATAATTTCTAGCATTTTTTATATTATCTTACGAGTAGAACTTCGATTCCTTTAGGAAAATTTGATAATAACAAGATTGTATAAAATATTAAAAATGTTAGTTATGAAGGTTTCTAGAAAAAAAATGTACACTTACCTTGTAATTTTCAAGTAAATCTTTGTGGACTTCTTGAATGCGCTCAGCCACGTATAACATGACGTAATAGCCACACTCCCATGTTTGCGCTTTTTTCTTTTACTTAAAACTGTTATATCAAATAAGCAGAGTATATTGAAAAAACATATTTATAGTCCATCTTCATTTCGAACACCTCTAAAGTAGTTTTTATTTTGGTCGTTATTGTCTTTCATTGCACATTCAAAATTATCGAGAAATGTATCCGACGGTCGTAAGTGCAATGGATCCATCCAATACATGCACTAATTTGCGGGAACAATCAAAATCAATCTCCAATTTTCCTTAAGTAAGAAAATTATGATTATCTTCAAAAACTGTGAAAATGATCCTGGTAAATGAATTGGACACTGTAAGTGTAACCTTTCGATGTATGGCACAATGAAAAGCTTCTTATCCTTCTCGACTAGGCATTTGTGAATGTAGTCGATCATCTCTTGTTTCGTAAAACCAATTTATTGAATCATCATGAGGCACATGAATGCAATCCATCCATTCTTTTCACTATTGGTAAAAAAACATGTAGCTTGAAAATCTGATTTTTTTCATAAGTTGTAATATTGTATAAAGTAATAAAAAGTGACTTTTAAACAATTTAAAAATTACTCACAAGGTGTAGATCGATATCATCGTTAGATTTCCTTGCTCACATCTCCATAGGTCTTCAAAATCACTCTATAATGCAATGATTTCATGTTTGCATCCAAATACGAATTCATTTCTCAATAATACGTACTTTGAGTTTCGATGATGTAGTTGAAGCCAATCATATAGCACCTTTACGAAGTGAGCTGATTCTCAAAGGACATATGCTTTTGAAATTGGAGCTCTAACTTTAGTTGTTGTTGCTGGGACCAATTTAGGAGTTGCTTTGACTTATCTTGGTGTGTTTTTCACCGGTTTAGGTGATGCATGTCGTGTTTCCTTCAAATATCGATCCTTCATATGATTGGCGTATATAAGTCGATGATACATGAACATTCCTTGTGTAGGACCAATTTTCTTGTATTCTTCTTAATGGATTAGCGAAGAGGAGCTCATAACCAATGGATTCTCCAAAAAAACCAAGAAAGACTATACGCAATAGATACGAAGTGATGTTGTTTAATTAACTCAAGCAAAACTCCATCGACTACATTGAGTGGTTTCGTGTCTATGTCTTGATCAATGAATAGCTCACATGGACATGATTTCTACATCTCAACCAAAAATATATGCTAAATGTGAAAATTTTACAAACATATTGAAGAAAGTAAAATATGTACCTTCGTTTCACATGCTAGGATGGTATTGTCCAGGTTGTTGGTCTTTTCTTGGAGTTTGAACAATTGCCTTTGATTAACCTCTATATCTCTGGGAGAATGGTGTGATCCCCTCAATGGCCAGGTCCAATCGGGAGTCAAATCATCTACATTACCTAGAAGAATAAGCCTAGTGTCTTGAACTAACTTACGAATAATAATGTCTTGTTGCTCAATTTGTTTATCTCGGAGAAGCACTTGTTTTTGCAAGGAGTGGATTCTCAATAATTCTGCACGATCATTGGACAATATGATGTCAAACGCCTCTTGTTAAGTGAAGAACGCACCCATGCCCCTAGCACGGCTTGGGTGGTTGGGTTTCTTCTTATTTTCACAAAAGGTGTCGTACTTATCTATTGGAATTCATTTCCCTTGCCATTGATTATTCTTCATTTTTCCTGAGTATAAAAAAATTAAATGAAGTGTTTATCAATACGTAATTAAGAAAAATGTGTCCAAAAGAATAATAAATTCACATGAGCCTTACTTACCACTCTTTCGGTAATTTTTTTTCTTCATCCTTAACATAAACACAATCTTTGTTAAGCACAGTCTTTGTTTTGTTCTTCATCTAGGAATATATCGCACCTCTCAAAGTCATCCACATTGATTGGTTGGACCAAATCCCTTGACTCATCTACGGTCATCCGTTCCTCGATTGTGATACTCACATCTCGTTCAAGACATTTTTCCCTAGCTTGATTCCCAGCAAGAAATAACCCCAACGACTCAATTGGTGAAGAATTACATTCTTCATGGAAATGCGTGGTTTTTATTCCCTCGTACCCAAAGTTATATTATTAGAGTAATGTCAAGGGAACATGATGAAGTGTAGATGAAATGTTGGAGTGGAGATGAAATAGAATTGAAGGTAGGGTTCAGGAGGTTTTTGGTGGTGAAAAACAGGGGGAAATTTACAGGGGTTTTGAAAAGGTTTTTAATTCCCCTAAGAAGCCCCTCTCTAAAGTTGTTTTTTCATGACTAAAAGCATTTCTGAACTCGGAAATAGTAGGGAATCTTTTTGAAAACTTGTAAACAGCTCCGCTCTACAACAAAGAATGTAGGAACCACTTCTGAGCTCTGAAGTGGTATTTAGTACTTAAAATGGGATAATAAATGGCCAGATTATAAAACACCCAACATTCTCCCATTCAACAAATAAAAACCCTATATACCTTATTCCCCAATTCACAAACAAATCACCAATTAACAATGAACCGTAAAAGCACGAGGCATTGGCCAAAGGCTAGCGATCAGAGTCATCGCATGTTCATGTAGATTGATCCATCCTCGAAATTCTTCAACGAAAATACCAAGCAGAGGTATGTAGATTTCTCGAAGAGAAAATTTATTAATTCTAAGGCTATATTGGAAAATGACATTGGTTAATTAGGCATATATTATTTGCTTGCCTAGTTTAAAACTCAATATTTAGAAGAATTGCTATGTATGAGTAAGCATTTTCAAATTGATGAGGTGATATTGTTTTACGCCAATTTGGGTCAAAGTAAGAATAATCATGGCACCACAAAGGTGAAAAGGAAAACTACTTCTGTGACTAAATATAAAATGAATGCATCCATGGATTGCCCCTACAACACCCCTGCAAAATTAAGACCCAATGATCCCTATGGTCCCCTAGAAATTTTCCACACACAACCTAGGCCATCCATAAATGACGCAACCCCATTATATCCAGTCCCGATGAGTAACAAGTATTTTAATAGGGTTGAGGATACCGCGGGCCAAGTAGAACTTTGGC
The DNA here is from genome assembly GCA_032360425.1 of Rubia occidens. NCBI lineage: Eukaryota > Viridiplantae > Streptophyta > Magnoliopsida > Gentianales > Rubiaceae > Rubia > Rubia occidens. The sequence continues at coordinate 6,544 of JAUOBV010003050.1, forward strand.
ATTAGCGTGTTGACCGTTAAATAACCTTTCATTTATGATCGGATTTTTCTTAACAATTGCAAATTTTATGTCTTTTTAATGTTATAGAGGAGGTCAAGATAAACCCCCGCTTCTTCGTAATCTCATTCATAAAATGGCACACAAAAAAAGAAATATCTTCTGTACGATGATCTAATCACCACTATGCTCAAGAATGTGGGAGTACATCCCTAATATAGGTCTCTTCTCATTGATAGGTAGGATAAGAGTTGATTTCAGAACACAAATCTTAGACTTGGATTCAGAAACAAGTGGGAGTACATGACACATCCTGGTCAAGCAGCGAAAAGTGCTAACACGGCTTGCGACGCGACCCCTGATAGAGCTGAGGAATGGAGTTCATGTGAGTATATACTAGCATATATTTTATTTCAACAATTTGTATGATAAATTTAAAATTAATTTTAGTTTATGTCGGTTGTTTAATTGACGTGAACACAGTATGGATGGAAGGCAAGGCTAGGAAAGTATTTTGATTGTTTTCGCATTGACATGATTGAGAAGCACTAAATTTTGACCCGAGCACATTCACAACATTTATTGTTCATAAAATCCCAAGGTCCCCCCCCCCCCCCCCCGGTAAAATAACCAAAATAAAAATTTATTTTATCACGGTTCAATTTTTTCCTAAGTAAAAGATATTTTCAATCTCGGTTTAAAAATAACTGAGGTAAACAATATATTTTTTACCTCGGTTATTATACTAGCCAAATGAAATGGTTTTAAAAATTAAGTATGTAATCCTACCGAATGGCTTGCGATGTCAGATATAATGTTTAATTATATGTCGTTGTTACTGACATGTAATGCGATGGATGATCGACTTTGCAGATATGTTACACCTAGAACTTTTAGAGGTTAAAGTTGTTTCAAAATGATTGAGTTTGGCCTATAAAAGTATTTTTCAATGGGTTTTAAAACAATTGTAGAAAATGGTGTTGAATGGTTCAGTTGAAAATGGTTTTTAAAATCAAGAACCAATAAAAAAATGCACATACAGCCAATTATATAATATTCGAATAAGGTAGTGAAATTATTTGAAAAAAGTAGTTATGAAAACATCCTTAAAATTAGTATATAAATTTGAATGAGAATTTTTTTTGTTCCAAAATAACATAAATTGCAATAAACTCAATCATATCGTATTATGATAACCTTCAAGAAAATTGGCCCCCAGCTTCTATGACCTCGATGAACATGGAGTCCCCAATGCGTATGCGCTCGTTGTAAATGAACTCTCCAAAACTCTTTGGGGATTGGGCCTTGATCTTCCTATCCCACGAGTAGTTCATGCGCCACTCTTTCCCGTAGCATCTCAGCACAATGGGGGTCTTTTTATTAGGCAGGAGTGGTACAATGTCCTTCCAGATGAACTACATCAAAAATATTTTTAAATGAATATATATATATATGCAATTAAAAAATAATATTAAAATGAAATGAAATAATTACATGCACTTAATTTTCTAGCTATGGCCATACCAAAGTTGGGGTTTGTCCCAAAAATCTGCTACTTTAGAGTCTAGTCAAAATGGGGGTTATCAGCAACAATTGTATGTTGTTCAAGGTCAAACACAAGAGACTCTGGGTTGCTCTACTGTGTGAAAAATTGTATGAAAATATTAAACTTTATAAAATGTGAAGACTTATAAGTAAATATATATATATATGTGTGTGTGTAACATTGTAAAAGACCTGGAAAAAAAGGCAGCAAGAGGATCCTTTGCCAGCCATTAGTCCTGAATAATATATGAAATTTTTTAGGACATATAAACCAGAATAACAAGAGGATCCTTTGACGTCGGCTATGCATCACACTTACATGTCGGTTCAAAACAGTGGCATGGTTGACATGTACTGGCGACGTCGCCCTATAGTTGACCAAATAAACTATGTGACCGACACAGGAGCGAGTCTACATATACAATTTTAAACAAGATTTAAACCAAGTATGCGACTATGGTAAGCAATTGGTTATACCGATGGTTAAACCACAAAGGTGGGACTTCTCATATAAAAGAAACTATCACTAAAAATAAGAATATACGACGTCGCATTACATTTCCAGAGACTGAAGACTAACCAATAGGTTACTATTGTCACAAGAAACCCTAGCAGCCACGACAAAAATTGCAGAAAACAAAAAAAATGGTTTAACAATAGAAAATTTCACAATAATGTCCAAAAACATAACAAAACTTACCAAAACAAGTACCTGGGTTGATATTTAAGGAAACTTTGCACTATAACAAATAAATAAGAACTAGAAAAAAATAAAACACATTCAAACACCATAGATCGAACAATTTCAATGCAAAATTACAAAAATAAAGGTCTTGAAAGGGTATAAAAACCATAACTTTAACAAGAGAGAAGAGATGAATGGTGTTGGAATTTGTGCGGAACATGAAAACACAAATCTTGAAATGATTCTGAGGGACCCCATAGTTATAGACTTTTTGGAATGATGTCGTTTTGGACCCTTGTGATGTCCACCTCGCAAGCAATGACGTCGTACGAACATCGATTTAGTCAACAAGTTACGGAAGAATGAATGACGTCGCATAAATATGTGGGCCTAACCACTTCAGCCCACTAGCATAACAAATGAGCCTACGAAAGACCAAAATGAATAAAAGTTACTTTCATACCAGTAAATAGTACATTACAAACTACAAAGTAGTATAAATGTTCAATAACTCTATAAACGTCCTGTTCCACTCATTCTTATCAACTTTATTAATGTCTGGTTCCACTCAATTCCACTCATTTATTTTGTTTGTCCCACTTCTGAAGTAAAATGGTAAAAATACATTGCAGTAATAATTTCAATTTCTTTTTGTGTACGATTGTCTTTCGTGTAAGGAAAAAGTCAGTCAACATTTTGAATTTATTTTTAAAAAATATGGTCAGATCTTTTTTTGCTTATTTGAGAATGATTAAAACAATTTTTTTCATTACACACACGTTTTTTCTAGTTTTGTGTGTGATCGTAATATTAAAATTTTGTTTCATATGGTAGGTTAAAGATTAAATAACATTGAAATAACATTCAACAAATAGATTAAAGATTAAAGAATAAACAACATTATAAATAACATTCAACAACTAGTCTTAATTAAGCACATGTTCCAAATTCGAATAAATTTTTTTTTTCAAATTCGAATAAATTTTTTTTTTCCAAATTCGAAGTAGTAAAACTAAAATGAGAACACAACAACATGACATTAAACAATATTGGGCCAGAACCATCTAACAACTCGAGGTAGAGCGTGTCCCCAATCCTTAATTGTTGGGCTTTAAGAAACTCACCCAAACCATTTTGGGACAAGGTCTTCATCCTCTTGTTCCCAAAGTATTTCATGTGCCACTCTTTTCTGCAGCACTTAGAGACAATAGATGTTTGGTTTTTCGGTCAGAGTGGAACGATTTGACTTGGGACGTACTAAATTATAAACAGAAAACCAGGTTAGAATATATGAAAGTATTCTAAAGAAAATGTTAAATCAAAATTAAATATATGTGTAATGGGTAGGATTTATCAATATTGGAAATTGACCGAAGTTCATCTGGCTCAAGGTACAGATAAAATATGGAATAGTATAGCCAAATGAATACCGCTCTCATCCTCCTCAAAATTGCTAAGGATATAGAAGTGTGAATTATATTATGACTAATAAAAAAAGTAATCAAATAAAAGGATTATAGCACACTAAACAAAAAAATTGCTCACCTCTATCGGGAAACAACTAATGGGACCTTCATTGTCTACTTTGATTCCTGAAATTCATATAACATGGATTAAATAAATATATATATAAGGATAGAAATTGATCGATAGAAATTGGTTCAATTAATCGTTCTAGTCGGCCACACATCGCTCTTACATAGTTGTAAAAAATAGTGGCAGGGCCGATATTTGCGAGAAACATCGTTCATCAGTCCTTTAGATCGAACATGGTAATGGATAGCTAAATGAGTTCGTATTTAAAAATATAAAGCAATCATAGATGCTAGTAATCGACTTCAGTAACCTATCGGTAAACCGATAGGTTAAGCGAGAAGGGTGCAACGTCTTAGTCATAGAAAAATAGCATAACTATGAATGGATGACGTCGTACAACGATCGCACAAAAGGAAGGTGGACCAATATGTTAGCAATGTTGCACTTAACCTTAGTAGATACCTCAACAACCCCAGAAACATTATGAAAATTTCATGCTCTTAAAATGCGAATTGAAACAAAATCATCCAAAAACATAGAAACAAAATGTGCTCACACTCTAACAAATCCATAGGAACTACAAAATGGAAGAAAAAAAAAATACTAACCAACACATTCACTTACCATGTACATAAAAATTTAAAGTAGGAAAAGAAAAAATGAAGGCTTTTAAAGAATTGAAAAACCATACTTTTGAGAAGAGAGGTTGGGAGACTATTTGAATTCGAGGAAAATTTGAACGTTTGAACTGAATTTTGAGTTGGGCTCCATACATATAGTCATTTTGAACCCTTGCAAATTCCACCTCAACATGTGCAACGTTTTACATCTTTCATACTTACCGATAAAAGATTGAAGTGTGACCGACGGCAGTTAACCTGAATGTGGGAATAACAATTTTAGCCCACTAGTATAACAAATGGGCCCACGTTTGACCAAAATGAAAAATAAATTGACCTTAATAACTGTTAATAGTATATTAGAAACTACTAATTGATAAACATTATTAACATCCGGTTTGATTGTAATCGATTTTTGGACAACCGGTGAACTTTTTTACTTTTTGCACTTAGATCCATCCAATAGAGTGGGAGAAGTCAAAATCAAATATTTGAGATAACCCTTTTTAATTCACATTGGCAAGACAATGTTGTTTCTATTTGGGCATCAACGGGTCAACAGAAGGGCCCAAAATCTTAACACGAAGTATTTTACCACACAATTTAGAAATTAAACTATGGCCTATGTGTGAGACGTTGGAAGAGTACCGATTTGGAAGAACCCAAAATTGACCCACGACTGATGTCCGTTAACCTGAAAATTCTAGCTGGAACTGAAAATTTGAGCTAAAATTTCCCCCAACCTTAGTTCATCTATATATTATTCAGCCCCTACATCCATTTCTTCTTGTTCAAACTTCTTATCCCTTGGAATTCTTCTTACTTTAAAGTGTAGAGTCTTTATGGCCTAGCCTTATGATATGAACGTATAATGGCAAAAGCGTCTCTTTGGGTCAAGAAGGAGCCAACCCCTCGCCTGTGGCCCTGGTTGGTCATCTTTTCCAGAGGCCTCGCACAAAATATCATGGTTACCAATTTGAATTAATTGACCTTCAATTTCATCATTTTTAATTTAGCCTATTTTAAGACAGAAAAATTTAATAGTTAATAATCCGACACTTGCATGAACACATGTAATTTGTTGCACTAAATATATAAAAAAGTTGATAGTGGGTTTACCACTTTTTCTACAATTTTAACCACCTCATCTTTCATGTATTCACCCTCCCTATTTCCTTGAGCTCTTACTAATAGATCACACCGATCTATTTGTTCGATTTCCAAAGGCCCAACCAATTTCCGGGCCTCCTCCTACTCAATCCCAACATTAATTGCCAGTAAGACATCTTCTTCAATTTTTCCTTATTATCTCAAGCACCTCCAACCTCCAACCTCCACGGCTCATCCTATGTGGAGTTATGTTAAACCTTGCAAATCTTGTTTTGTCAACGAGATTGATTCTAGTTTGAATTTTTTTAACAAGGAATGCGAATAGAGGTACGTTGATTTTATTAGGTTAAGGAAATGTACTAACCCCAAGGGAGGACATAGTTCGGAAATGGAAAATTTGTTTCTTGATTATATCATGAGGAATTTTAAGAATCCGGGAATGGATAAATTAATGACTTTAGAAGAGAGTGTACATATGGGCGAGGTAGTGAAATTTTATGCGAATTTAATTTAGAAATTTTGGAACAGTAATTTGACCATGGTAATCAATATCTATGCGACTGTCACCTAGTACACGATTAACGCTGTCTTAGGAAATGAGTACACGAACCCAACCAAACTTAGACCCGACAATCCCAATGGTCCCTTTGAAATTTACGATCAACAGTAATGGCCCGATGTTAGTGACTACATGCCCTTATGCCTTGTAGCAATGGGGAAGAAATAATTTCATAGGTTAGAGGATAACCTGGGTAGGTTGATATGTATGATAACTAACTGTTGAGCATAGACTAGTGTACTAGTGGATATGTATGAACCTTTTTCCATTGGGAGGGTACTATTGTGAGCTGACTATAGGTAAATGATATTGTTCTATTATGTGATGGAGGGAATACATATCAACCGGGGCAAACAATCATTAACTACATGTGGAAGGCGGCAATGACTAAAATGAAATATCTCCACTACGGGGGATTGATCACGATATTTCTCAAGCAGTTTGGGGTCGTACCTGGTTATAGGCCATCTACATTAAATTTCTATGATGAGAGTAGGTTTGTACATAAGCAACTAGAAATCGGTGATGATGGAAAGTGGCATCACAAGGTGATCCCCGGGGGCTGCCAAAGTAGGTAAGAGAGCAAGGGATGGAGCATTGGACAAAGCAGAGTCATCACGTGAGTGCACTTATTTTGTTAACTTATAACTCTACAATATTTCCTTTCAATTTATGTCCTTGACTTGGTTTCCTGTGTTTTTATCTTTATAGGTGGCTGGGGTGAATAGAAGAGTCGCATCTCGAGATACCTTTCGTGCTTTTGCAGTGACGTTACCAAGGAAAATGAATAACTGTGACATATTGAATCCCTTCATGCTAAGTTCATCGAGACCGTCAGGTGCATTTCCTACTTTTTGATAAGTATACTATGCCAAAATTTGTGACATATTTTTGTGAGAGTGACCCCAAAGATTAGGACGGAGAACTCGCGAACAAAGATGATATTAATGCTGAGTTTGTTGCTATGTTCGGAGAGGAACGAAAATTTTTGTTTTGTTTTGTATGATTATGGTTGACAATTGTGTTTTGGATGTGTAGACAATTTAAGTTGGGGAGTTCTACTTGGATGAATAAACTTTTCCAATGGTAAAGTTTGGTGTATGATTATATGAATTTATTTGATATGGATGTTTTCGTCACAATGTTTATTGCATACTCTGGTCGCATGAATACGAAAAGGAGATCAATCATGTTCAAATTAGTTTATATATTTTAACGATTATTAGATGACATCCTTGAATGGTGGAGCACAACCTCCTAAATGATCAATCTTTTGATGAATAATTCTTTTCAAACGTATAGACTTGAAGAACAAACAAAGTTTCATAATGAACAATCGAACATGAGGAGGCAATGTTTCCCTAATGGAAATGACATTCACATCCTGCATCAAACTGTGGAAATATTATGATTTCAATCGAACCAACTTACATTCATCCACAATCAGGCACGAAATTATGGTAGAAGAATAAGCCATGGGAAAATTCACAATACTTAGCGTCTTAGAGTGTGATTTCTTCTCTCCAAGAAACATTGAATAACAAGCTTGAGGAAGATAACAATAATCACTACACGTGACTGGAGCCAAAGTGACCTTTATTCCACTTCAACCAAGTCACGTTGGGCCTTCAAACCATCATTTGTTTTACCAAGGGTATACAACAGTGTTCCAATCAACAAATCGCACACATTCTTCTCAATGTGCATTACATCAAGAAAATGTCTTACATCTAAATCCTTCCAATAAGTAGGGGAAAAATAGAGCATCTCTTCCAACTCCCTTAATTTGCACCATTATGCTTCTTCTTCCCAAAGTCATTAAGAAATGCCTTAACTTTCTCATAAACATCAACACCCGTTAGTGGTACCGGTGCCACTCTCTCCTCCACTTCCTCCTTAAACCATTTTTTCACCGATCTCCATGGTTGACCATCCGCAAGGAAAGTTTTATTGACTTGATATATGTTTATACATCCATGCTTCAATTGAAAGAAATAGGTTTGCTTCTCACACAAAGGACAAGCATAGTGTTCTTTTACCGAGTACCCTAACAAATTGTCGTATGTGGGAAAGTTATTTATTGTACAAAATAACAACGCCTTTAATGTGAAATCTTCTCATACCCAACCATTGTAGGTGCAGACCTCATTCCTGAAAAATGCCAACAAATCTCCCACCCAAGGAACAAGATACACGTCTATGTCATTACCCAGTTGCCTAGGGCTCGATATCATCATCCATAACATGACATACTTTGCTTTCATTGTAAACCATATTGGGAGATTGTTATACTAACATAACGGGCCACGATCTGTGTGTGTTGTTCATATTACCGAATGTAATCATACCATCAGTGGATAGGCCAAGTATCAAATGTCGGGGCTCCGCACTAAATTTGGGGTATATCGCATCAATCTTTTTCCACTAATCAACATTTGATGAATGTCTAATCACATCATCCGCACATCGATCTCTCTCATAATGTGAACACAAAAACTTTGATCTTCTTTGAGAGCAAACAAATTTTTTAGTCAGATAGTAATATGAAGATACAGTAAAACTTTAGCCGGTGCTTTTTTCTTCGAAATCAAATCAGCATCCACCCCAACCGCAATGCCTCCATGCTTTATCTTGTAACAAGAATCACCACATCCTGACATCTGTCTCGGTCCTTATCATTTGGCCCTCAATACAACATACAATCACTTGGCCAAACATTATTTTTAACTTCATTCCCATTAGACAAAGAACTCTTTTCGCAGCGTACAATCTGTCAGGCAAAAGATTGTCATAGGGAAGAAATTCCTTAACTAGTTCAAGTGTCTTTTTTCTATCTTTGTAATTCCACCCGAATTTTGCTTTCAAATTCATCAATCGAAAAGTGTACTCAACACCGAAGGTTTACTTACTGTATAAAATAACGTGTTCTTGTAATTTTGCAAAGCTTCAAGGACTTTGGGTTTACCGTGGAAATATCTTGAAACATTCTCCAACTTCTCCAAAAAGCCATCATTCACATCTAAATTCTCAACCTCTATACGGATAACATCTTCAACAATAGGCATTACGACCTGTCCATTCAACACCCAAGAGGTGTAACTAGTGTGAAACCCTCAGGGGATAAGATGTTCCTGTATCTTCTTCCTTCCCAAATATACATCGTTCTTATAACCCTTACATGGAGAACTATCCCTCATAGAACCATTCCTTGAAGCATGTTCAAAGGCAACCACAATAACGGATTCTACAAAAGGGTTATAATCGGGTGATTTTCCCAAGTCTATACCAATTAATTCATTCTATTTGTTGCCAATAACCTAAAATGATATGCAATTAACATCCACTCAACATATAAATTCCCAAAGAATCATGAATGACACTAAAACATCCAAACTAATTCAATGCACAAAACATAATCATTAAACACATGATTTTAGCCCAAAATATAGTGAATTAATTGTGCACATTTACATACCTTATCCATCGCTCATGGGAAGCTATAATAGAAATTCATCATGTCCACACCCCATTTCTTATCACTCAAATGAGGTCATTTTTTTAACCAGCCCAAGAACTTTCGAGTACGGAACTTATCTAACAAAACCCTACATAACCACCTGACTGTCTTCCAGACCCGGAACCAGGACGTGATTCGAATTTCGAGTTTGGAATAATATTCAACCATTCTTCCATGGGATACACAATGCGTTTCTCAATCAAAATTCATTGTCTCCTATTTCCGAGTTCATAACCTACACAAATTAAAGGTTGTTTCACTGAATCGCTTTTTAAATTGAACCATTTAAATGAAACTATAACTAAAACCGCATTTGTTTGAATTCAATCAAAGGCGATTTTATGATAACTGCCTTTGAAATCATTTTAATTGCCTTCAACTAAATGGGAGCCATTTTTTCCTCTTCTAAACTCGGAAGGTGTAAACAAAGGTTTTTGCTGGGAGTTTTTATGGAAAAACATTTGAATGCTTCCTGTAATCAAAGGCTCTCAGGTAGTGTATGTTTAACTGATTTATGAGTTAACGAATAGTATTAAATAACATGTCATGGCTAGAGACAAACGATTGTTTGTGTCATTCAGTATTTAACATTATATATTGGACGAGAATCGATGTTTCCACGATTAATCAGTAACTTCGTACAAAGCGTTATGGCGATAACACCCTACCAATGTAGCATAAACTGGCATCGGTATTTTTTGTGTGACATCGGTCCATTAAAATGATGTAATATTGGTCATCATTCCACGCTAGCATGCACACAAAATGAATTCCCACAGTGAGCGATGTCGCTTACAAGAGCCAGTGATATCACAGTTATTAAAACAAACGTCTGCCTACATGAAGTTGCAGCATTTCATCTCCCATCGCTTGCCTTCTTACTCTGACCAACGTCGGTCATAATACATCCCGACGTCGACCTTAACGAAGTGGAAGCAATGGTCTCCCATCATCAACCATCTTGAATAGACCAACTTTGGTCACAAAACCTGTCGATGGAGGTAAAAAAAACTTTTTACCTCTATTTTGAACATAGGTAAAAATGTAGTTTTTACTACGCCAGTATTTACCTCAGATTTTTTGGGACTAAAAATCAAGGTAAATATTTTTGTAGAGCCAAGGTAAAAGATCCCGTTTCTTGTATTGATTGAAGGTGGTGAAGCATGATATTTTGGATGATTTGGTATTGTAACCACTGTTTTATGTGTACTAGTATTACAAAGAATGATAATTTGATTATACTTTTCATGTTATTTTAATGTAAGGATTAAATTTCTTATAATGGTGGTGGTAGTGATTAATATTAGATGAATTTCTTTCCTTATCATGGTAATTAAACATGTATATGACTTAAAACAAATTCTACTACACTACATTTTTCCGTTTTCTCCCCCACCTTTTTTTATTTTATTTTTCTTCAGGTTATCTTCCCTCTAATGTCGACCCATGTACCTTCATCGTGATAATTACGACCAAGAAAATTATGCAGACTCCGATCGTCATTCTCCAGAAAATTCACATCTTCAGATCCACCACTCTGAGTGTGTTGCCAGAATCCTATAATTTTCCTCTAATTCACTTTATTTGGAAAAGAAATCATGTTTCCCTTAGACAACAATCTTCAATTTGGGATCAACGGGAAATCTAACATAAAATAGTCGGAGCACTTGAGACGCCAATATGATTGGATCGTCCTTCCAACAATCTAAGTTCTGTCCACAAGGGTGATGCATGTATCCTTAGTGGGCTGTATATTTTAATATCCACCCAATGATAATTAAAGACGGGGACCCATATAGTAACAGTTTTAGCCATACATTAGATTGTTGTAACTTCCTCTACCAACATGTAAAGCATTGGATATGAGAAACACTTCACTATTCATAGACACACCGTTATCATCCACTAATTTCATGGAAAATGTGAAACCATTGATGTCATAGCCACCATAGGAAAGAATAGTTCCCAATGGTCTATGCGCCAACCATTTAAGTTTCGTAGAATCATCGCCGACTACTATGTGATCCCGCAACGACGAGTGAAGTGTCTTCGTGTGTAATTGGAAAACCTCATATTCGTTGAAATTAGTGTGCCCTACTTGTATGGCATCCATATGAATCTCTATGTTTGGTACTACGTCTCATAACATAAAGATGGGCTGAAAATAAATATCCCACACTACGGATAAATAGATTCCCCTTTTTAACCCCTTAACCTTTGCATAAAGTTATTTTATAACCGACTTCAACAACTAGTCAGTTATGACGAATCATGGAATGATTTTACACTTTCCACATCACACGTACCTATTGTAAAACTCATTTGGAACCAAACTATATACCTTTATGATTACAACATTTCAAACAAACACAAATGTTATAAACAATTGACGATTAACAAGAACCTATTTTCATGTATAAATATGTATATCCTCGAATAGTTTGCATATATACCATTATTATGCATTGGAAATGTACTCATATATATATATACATATAAAAATGAAAATTCCTTCGCAATTTTTATATGTTAGTTTTCGTGTAAAAAAACCCTTTCAACTCAATTCACATATGAATGGAATCTTAAATCTTACGTTGCAATTCCTCTTCTTACTGAACACATAATCCCTAGACAATGTGGCCTTGAAATCTCTCCATCTTTTGCCAATGTGTCCTATTGTTTCTCTCTTCAACATCACCATACCATCACACTCAGTGTCAAAGGTAAGATCAATGGCCTCTCATAGATTTTCCTTGTAAGCATCATCAACACGGGGCCCATGAATTAGAAAAAAAATCCATATTTGTCCTAGAGATCATCCCAACGTAATTAGACAACCAATTTAAGTCCTCACTGATGGCATTCCCAATTTCATCAAAGTTCACCGGACATTTCATTTCCTTAACTACCATGTTAATTAATTTCTTGCAAATTGAACGACCTCAAACCTTCTTCATTATTGATCCATTGGCACCTCCCTCTACTTCGGGTCATTTTCTCTTCCCGTGGTTCAATACTACCACACCTGAATATGTCATTGAAGGGGGTAATTAACTCTACGACAATAGTTCTACCTTTTTCATGGACATATGTTCCACACAAAGGTTTTTAACATATTAATGAAATTACATAATCAAAATTTTCCATTAGAAAGGTACCAGCCACTACTAACTTGTCATCTTTTGAGTGCCACACAAAATATATGTTTCTTTATATTGATGAACACATTAATAACTAAGAAAATCAAACATTTGGGTTTATTTCCATATCAAATAACCTCTATTACTAATCTACTACATATAGTACAAACGAAGCAATTTAAAAAACTACACCTTCCATGTAACCAAATAACATAATGAGACACTAGAAGCATGTGTTTCCTAATGTATTCAGTAAATATATAAGAATGTTTTGTATGGTAGATGGCTAGGTTTAAGTGGGTTTACATTACAAGAATTTTAAATGTTCATTGTTGGTTTTCTTGTCTAAATCCCTCGTTTTGTAGATTATTTAGATCTAATGGATAATATGTCATTACGAGCATCAAGAATTTATTTTGTGAGCTTAATTTTTATTGCACTTTGGATCAGCTTAGTAAAGGCCATTTGTAAGAATGGTAGTAGGCTGAAGGCCACACGCTTAATCATGGTACTAGAAAAGGATGTTTCAAAGAAAAAGATTCAAACTTTGGAAAGAAGTGAAGATTGACATGGTCTGTGTCCCAACAAGGGTGTAAACCCTCGGTGTACCCTGAAATATTGAGCATGATAGTTTGTAAAAACTAGGGTTGTCGTGTAGTGACCATCACCAATTCAACCCTAGATTCATCATCAGACGCCAATTCCTTTGCCTCTATAGGTCAGGGAAAAGCATCAAAACTAGAGTGCCTGGGATGTATTTTACTTACTCTCTTACCTAACAGTTACTAACTACGTAAGGTAACTGGTTAGGCAATTGATCTTTCAACTAGTGGCGCATTAGCATTGGGAGCGAGTTCGTGGGGAAAGAGGAGCGCAACGCAATTTTTTTTGTTTGATCAATGCAATTTCTCTAATTATGGAGGCAGTGGTGATAGCTAGAAGATGCCAATGAACCTTTGTGTGAAAAACATTATCAATGACCGACTATTATCCACACTATGTGACATAGGCATAACATAGGTTTATATGTCTTATATGTGATAGAATCTAGAATCAAATTTATTTAGTCATGTTATACAAATATCCCCAAGTTCAGTTTAATATAGTTTAATCTCATTAATTTTCATGATTAGTTGTTACATAAAGCCACCCTAATCTATGTTGTTAGCACTAGCTATTCCCGACACACAATCGGGGTGACACCCGATTATGATTCGTTTCTTGTTAACTTTCTAATTGTAGCATATCTGTGAACGAGCTCAGATTTTCCACTAGTTACTTTTTAGTAGTTTATATTTATAAAAATCTCTCTTTGATCTCCCAGTGCTCCGCAGGTTAGTACTTCTCTCCCGTGAAAAGGTTGGTGTTATTAATGACCATGGAGAGTCGAGATAAAATTTTGGCGCCGTTGTGGAAAATTCTAGGTTAAATTTGAATTTTAGCTTGCATGACTAGGTTGTAGTAGTAATTAGTGTTTTTATTTTGTAGCTTTTGTTGGTCATTGTATTGAGTTGTTAAATAGTTATTCTTATCACTCTGACTTTGTTTTGCTAGTATTTTTGTTGGACTGGTAATTTCTTGCTTCTTTTTTACAGTACACACCCGTATCGTGAACTTATGAGCTCTTCATTATTTACCAAAAAATACAGGTGGTCGAAAAAGGAGGAGAAGGAGAGCGAGAGAAGAGGTTTCACAGGGACCAGCTATTTGTGTAGTAGAGAGGGGAACTATGGAATAAGACATCAGAACGCTTATGGATGGCTCCAAGTCTTGAGAGTCAACCTCTCTGCATCGTCTTCCCGCCCTTACTGCCAAATGTCACTTGTGATGTTAAAATTGTAATGATACAATGCTTGCCTACTTTTCACGGGATGGCCGGGGAGGATACCAACAAACATATCCTGAATTTTCCTTTGGTTTGCACAAATATGAAACCACTGTTGGTTTTGGAGAAGTACTACAGTTTGAGGCCTTTTCCTTTCAAGCTGAGAAATGCGGCTAAATATTGGATCTAGTACCTCCCCCCTGGCTATATCACCCCATGGACGATATGAAGCGTAGGTTCTTTAGGAAGTATATCCCTGCTTCCAAATCCACGGGATTGAAGATGGAGTTATCCAAAATCTTGAAACTCTTGGATGAATATTTGTATGAATATGAGGAGCGATTCAATCTTTTGTTGGCAAGCTTCCCCTACCATCCGTTTAAAGAGGGAGATATCGTGTAACTTCATTAAAATTTTGTGTGATAAAGAAATGCAGATGGTGAACACTGCACGTAATGGTTCGACATCAAACAAGAGCCCAAAATATTTTTTGTCCTTATTCAATGTAATGGGAAATGGTACACATCAGTTTAAGTCCCGGTCACGAGTGAAGACGTTGGAAGGACCTATCTCTCCCCCAAGGTAGAATAGTATTGCTAAGCTCTTGCTTCAATAATTACAAAATTCATGATGGGGATGATGCAACAAGTGAAACTGTGCTGGATTTGCAGCTTAAATTACCCCACGGACACATTTCCACAATTTGTAGATAACTTTAAAGAGGCAAAGGCTTTGAACTTAAATGGAAGGAATAGACAATTTTGACAGAGGTCAGCCAGGAGATTTTCAAGGGAACCAAGGTGGAGATCGTCAAGAGCCGTATGCAAACTCGTTTAATTCCCAATTTTGGGACCACCTAAACTTCCTATGGCATGATGACAACCAAGTGTGAAATCGAGAGATGAATTTCACCTCAACGCTACCCGAGGTATGAAGGGCTTTCCATCAACAATGTTCCAATTAATAGTCGAATTTGAAGAAGATTTTGCAGGTGATTACGCAATTGACTTAGAAAAGTGACATTTTTATCGAGCGCACAAGAAGAGAAATTGAAGAGCTAGGCACAAAAGCTTTCTCAAGTATAAAAATCCTAATGTCCAATTCGTCACCTCGGTGACCGGTTCAGGGCAATAGACTCTAGAATAAAATATCATCACAACCAAAAGTGAATCCACAAAATATGAGTGCACTGAAATTAAGAAAAGAGAAGGATGTACAAGAAGTCAGGAAGGAGATTGTGCAAAAAGAGTATCTCAAGGTACAGAGGGAATGACCAGCATAAGATCGCCCTGGCCATTCGCCAAACGGGGATCGACACTGCAAGGCCATTCCATGAAGTGGCATAGAGAAAGATATTCCTCCAGGTAGTAATAGACAACTTCACGAAGTGGGTGGAGGCAAAGCCTATAGCAAGCATAACGGGCAAGGGGGTCACAACCTTTTCTTGAAGCAGCATAGTGTGTAGGTTTGGCATCCCAGAAATGACAGTGAGCGACAATGGAAAGAAATTCACCAATGAGCCTTTCAGGTTGTAGTGCATCAGCCTGGATCTCAGACACTAGTTTACCTCCATAGCCCATTCACAGGCATATGGGCAAACATACGTGGCAAATAATAAAACAGCTCAGGGACTGAAAAAAGGCTGGGGAAGGCGAAAGGAGAAATAGATGAATAGCAGGTAAGTGTGCTCTGGGCATACAGGATCATGCCAAGGACAACCAACGGGGAGTCCCTATACAGGTTGTGTTTGGGAATGAGGTGATCATTCCCCCCAGAAATTGCAGTACCCAGCAGAAGAGTAGCCAAACCAATGAACCAGAAGGAGATCGACCAAGAAGTCAGGAAAAACCTAGATGGGTTGGATAAGCTCAGGGAGAAAGTAGCACTGAAAGAAACTGCAGAAAAGTCTTGGATGGAACATCATTACATAAGCAAGTTGCGGGTCGGATCCCTGAAAGTGGGAGACCTAGCTTGGAGAAATAATGAAGAAAGACGAGCTAGAGTTCAAAAGAAGCTAGATACAGAATGAGAGGCCCCGTATAGGGTGGTTGAAGTGCTAAGGAAAAGAGAGTCCAAAGTGGAGACGATGGATGGAAGGCCAATCCCCCAGACATAGAACAAAGCTAACCTGAGATGGTACTATGCTTAAATAACTGTAGACTTATGTATGTATGAAATAATATGTTGAATAGTTTAATATGATTGACAGGCGAGACAAGATTCCAGTAAGGATCAAATCTTTTGTAAGCCCATAAGGGTTATGATCCTAAGGAAATGCTGACATGCATTTTTGTCATTTTGCTGCTTTTTTGGAAATAACAAATGCAGGGGACAATTTAGCCAAGAAAGTGTTAAATAATGAGCATGATCCATGCTAAAGTTGTAACGCTAGCCCCAATAGCCAGCACAATTGCATGCCGGATCATAACAGGCTAATGAAATGAAGCTCCAACCACAACCATAGCCATCGAGTAATGTGCCTGATCCATGCTAAACTTGTAGTACTGGCCCCAACAGCTAGCGCAATTGCAGGCTAGTTTGCAATAAGCCAAGAAGATGAAGATCTGGCCGCCATCGAGAAATGAGCCTAATCAAGACTAAAATTGCAGCGCTGGCCCCAACAGCCAGCGCGATTGCAGGTCAAATCGCAATAGGCTAAGGAAATAAAGCTCCAGCCTCAACCATAGCCATCGATTAATGGACTTAATCCAAGCTAAAGTTGCAGAGATGGCCCCAACAGCCAACGCATTTGCAGGATGGATGGCTACAGGCCAAGGAAATGATGTTTCGTCCACAACCATAGCCATCGAGTAATGAGCCCGATCAAGCCTAAATTTGTAGTGTTGGCCCCAACACACAGCGTAATTGTAGGCTGGATCACAACAAGCCAATAAAATAAGGCTCCAGCCACAACCATAGCCATCGAGCAATGAGCCTGATCAAGGCCAATATTCCAGCATTGGCCCCAACAGCCAGCACAATTGCAATCAGAATCGCGACTGGCCAAGGAAATGAGGTTTCAGCCACAACCATAGTCGTCAAGCAATGAGCCTGATCCAGGCAAAAGTTGTAGCGCTGAACCTAACAGCCAGTGCGATTGCAAGCTAGATCACCACAAGCCAAGCACATAAAGCTCCAGCGGGATATCATCGCAAATGGCACTTCTAAAAGAAGATAAATTGTGGCATGATAGTATCACAAAGACAACCAATTGAAATCAAATGAAAAGGATGGTGTTTCCACGACAGGAAGTGTTGTGACGAAACACACATAAGCTTTGCAATTGTGGAAAGAAGGCTTGGAAAAAAGTGTTGCAAAAAAATTAACAATTCAAAAAGGGGAGATGAGCCATAGCAAAAACTAAAAATCAATGACTGGAAACCATAAAACCAAGACCAAGGTAATGAAAATAAGCAAACACACAATAAGAAGTAACAGGTAAAGCCAATTTATGAAAGCAAGAAGCTTAAGATCATGTACAGTGGTGAGACACCTCTGAGACACCTCTTGTGGTCTCAGTTAATTAAATAATCAACATCTCTCTTCCACCT
>JAUOBV010003154.1:0-15191 GCA_032360425.1 Rubia occidens
TTAACGATTTTGACTTGGATTTCTCCTAACCATCTCTTTGGATATCAAATTTGAAGTCAATCAAATTTATCAGACTCGGGCTGTCCAAAAAATAAACATTAACAGAGATAATTCCTACTCGATACTTAGAGAGAAAAACCATTTTAATTCAAAACCATTTTCAAAGCAAACATAACAGAAAAAAGAAAGACAAAAAACAGAACAAATGAAGAAATAAAATAAGTGCATAAATAAGTGTCTCTCACCCCGAAAATTAGAAAATTGAAAAGTCAAATAACAAAACATAATGAAGCAGAACCCCCATGCCCATGTCCTCCACCAGAGAAACTACCATTATCTTTATTGTAGTGAAAAAAATTGGTCTCCAGATTGTAGATAACATATTCATACTCTAAATTTGTTGCAGCCATCTAAGATATACCAATAAAAATGACATCATTGCATCATTAAAAAAATCGAGTATACCTTTCGTCGTCACGATGATGTAGGAGCCCAAAAATAGAGTCCTCCAGTATTCTGACTCACCAAAAATTTCCAAACTCTAGCCGAGTTGAGCCCAGTATTCTGACTCAGCCTAACCGAGTTGCGTAGACTCGGTCCGAGTTACGCCTATTTGGAATGAGTTGCGCCTATTTGTGCTGAGTTGTGCCGAGTTTCAACGAGTTGGTCCAATTTTGGCCGAGTTGCGCCGAGTTGCCGGCAACAGCTTCGACCACGACCATTACAGGAAGCCAAGCCCCGACCACGACCATCCCACACCGGCGAAACCACGACCACATCACACCGGCGAAACCACATCGGAAACCAAAACGCATCAAATATTTTATTCCCGCTGGAAATTTCAGGTCGACCGACGTTGGTTGGGGCAGTTTGAGATTCGTTCTATGCGACACAATTTCGACGTCGCACATAAGGGCCATAGTCTAATTTTCATAAATTGTCGTAAAAACTCAGTTTTAAGATTGCAGCCCCTTTCGTCGACCCATTTATGCCAAAATTGGAGCAACATTGTCATGAAAATGTGGAAAACAATATTATCTCCAATTTTACATTTTGACTTCTCCCACTTTCTTGGAGGGACCTAAGTGCAAAAATTAAGTAATAAACTACAATTTACCCTAGACCACGTACTAGCGCTTTCTAAAATTTGATGAAAATAATTTTATTATCTTTTTATTTCATGAAAAACGAATAATATGAAATTGCATGTGAATCTATGTGGTGGAAATTATCGTTCCCATAACGATACTGATAAAAATGAAGGACGATTACTCTGGTTCGTGTCCCTCTTAGACAGTACGCATAATATCCATATCAAACATTTGCCAAATGTTCGGGTGTAGAGTTCTAAAGCATACTGAATATGCAAGGATGTTTGGGACACAGTGTTATTTTTACAATGTTTTGTCATTTACTTTCTGTGAATAATTTGGGCCTATCCATTGACCTGTTCATGCCCAAATCGGAACATCGTTGTCATGATAATGTGAAATAGATAAGGGTATCTCCAATTTTGCATTTCAACTTCTCACATTTTCTTGTAGGGACCTAAGTGCAAAAATAAAAAAGTTCCCCAGTATTCACAAAATCAATTCCAATCGTCCCGGAAGGGACCTTTATCAACCCCAATTGAACTTATAATCCCCAAAGGTGATAAAGAAACTGACATGATCCCACAGAGATTTTCACAAGATCTTCTGATTAACCCCTGCATACTTATAAGTAAGCATCTACAATTTACTATACACCACATGCTAGTGCTTTCAAATTACTTACTTGTTAGTTGTTGTGGTTTTCCCTCTTATTCCACCATTTTCAATTGTACCATAATAAAACTCACCTTTTTCAATTTTTAAAAACTACTTCCTCTTTTTGAAAGTCAATCTTTTTCAACTTTAACTTCTGAAAGTTCTATCAATTATAGATCTACGACGTTGGTCGTCCATCGCATCACATGTCGGTGAAAAGGACATATAATGCAATTTTGGAAGGCCTTTTTAAACAACATATGTGATTTCGCACGCTATTCGGTAAGATGAGTTACTTCTATGTTTTAACCTTTCACTTCGTTTAATATAATAACCGAGGTTAAAAATATATTATTTACCTTGGTTATTTTTTATTCGAGATAAAAAATGTTATACACTTCCAAAATAAAAAAAATCGAGGTAAAAGAACTTTTTTACTTCGTAGTAATAGGTCATCTTTCTTGTATTGATTTTGCAAACCTTCCATCAAATTCGGAATGTCACACAGCCAGTACGAAACAAAAGGAATATCTATATTCAACATATCTCTCTTTCAGCAAATAGGAAGAAACTTCATGACAACCTTTCTTGGATAATGCCTCTTACCTATATACACAATCGGCCTAGGGCAACAAATAAATATAATAACTTAATACACCCCCGCGATTCCCAAGAAACCATCCAGCCGAAGAGAATGCCTGGGAATATGAACCGATGAGTTATACGAGAGGTCAAACCATTTGCAGCCTACTTTCATATAAAGGCCAAAAATAATAAAACCCAAAAATTACGTTGTGCCAAGGTTAAAAGGCTACGGACTTGCATATTCATGGAAACTAACCATCCAACGAGAAAATGCATATCTCTACTTTCGTACCGCCTATTAGGCATAGTACTATTTGTAAACTAAGCACACACTGAGGTCACATATATTGGAAATCACGGTGATATAGCAACAGTGCAATTGGATGAAACTTACTATACACCTGTAATACCACCAGCCAGCAACATAAATGACCAACCACTAGCTGCTAAACCATGAGAACCATAGACACATCCCTGTAGTACCATGTCACACAAACAAATAACAACCAAAATATAAACTATTTAATGAAAATCCATCATAGATCTACAAGAATCCATGGAAAATATGGAAAAACTAAGAAAAGATAAAGAAAGTCTAGGGTTTTTGAGGCCCAAGTCAGGCTCAAAGTGAAAGGGAGCAAGAAGGAAGATTTTTATTGGTAGAACAGAGAGTAAAAAAAGGGAAAAAGACAAAACCAACTAAATACACGGTTATTAGTGCAGTGTGTGGATCATGTAGATTTGCACAGTCAATGCCAATTAACTATACAAATTTATGGTTCATGGGGAACGCACCTTGTATATTTGCACAATCCATACCATTTTACCATGTGGATTTATAGTTCACATGAACAGATCGTGCATTTTTGCACGGACCGCACTTCAGTTTTTGTCCCAACTTGTTTTCTCGCTACGGTGAACCGTGGATCCATTTTAGGAGTTCTTGTAGTCCATTTTATGGTGCCTGTGAAGACAAATTCAGGGACGCTGTTCTAGATGCCAATTTTTCTTATGTCTTTCCCATAACTCGGTTCCAACTCTCAAATCATTCTTCATCCGCTAATTTTCCTTTGTTCATCAATTCATCTTCAACAACTTTGTCAATGGCCTTTCTCAATCTTATACCATCCTTGCTAATGGCCTTATCCATGGTCTCTAAGTAAGCTCACAAAACTAGTAGAAATTGACCAAATAATAGATTTAAAACACACTAGCTACTAAATGTTTACGAGATAGGAAAATTAGGGGAGAACACCACACTAAGTGAATCTAATCCCCTATTTGGTAAAACACCTAATAATCTAGATATACAACAATAAAACAAGGTAAACGTTGGTGATAATTGTGCTAAGATAGTACAAATATAGTCTCATAAGTAGGCAATCTTGGCATCTTCTCTTACTCATCAAGTAGAGAAAAGTTATGCACATTATCAACAGTCATTTGTTTATACGTCCCATCCAAATCATGTCGAGCCCGATCTTCGCTTGACTCAATAGCCGTTGTGCTCTCCAGCCCCTCATACTCAATTCAGTTTTCTGCTCATGTATTTTTTTCAAATGTGCACAACCACTCTGACTTTGTAATCTTTGGATACACCTTCGCAAAGAAGTTGTAGAAACCTTGTGATTTAAGCAATTTGTTTACCAGTACACGAGGATGTCTAATATCAGTAGAACCCCCATTCCGCAGCTCAAAAAGTTTCCCATCTAGCTCCGTGTTCACCTTCTTCTCCTCCACTGCATTATTTTCTAGCACCTTACACTTCTCCTTGGCTCGCTTCAACTTCTTGTGCATTCATGTCATCTCATCACAATACATGATCAGCTCTCCCACCTACAAAACCAACCTAAAATAATGTTCATGCATAAGATAACTTATACACAATACAATTAAACTCACACCTGGACCAAATGAGTCGGAACATCCTCAATGGCCACAATATTAGATTGATCGATTTCTGCAACCCCCGGATAGGGGACTAAACCACAAGGGTTATCACTAGAATCCTCCACTATCTTACCCCCTTACCAGTGCGACGCTCCGCTACAACCTTTACATCTTTCCCCTCATTTCCATCTTTGAAATCCTTAGGCTGCTGAAGAAAAACCATAGAGAAAGTCATCCATGCACAAAACGTAAAAAAATTTAAAAAAAATGAACCTACTAAAATCATTAATCATAGGAAAATTATGATGAAAATAACCATGCTTTCCCTGAGGTTGACTTATCTTCATAGCATGTATTAACATTTCCCTAACAAGCTCACTGTCTCTAGTCAATCTCCCTACTTTCTTAGTCCGGCGGTTTAATTATGACATCACGATTCCAAGAGGGAACAATCAAACCTTCTACTACCTTAATTAAGAAATATGAATCCTTTCAAGGACCACAATTACTAGGAAAAATTTCATAAGTTGAATGGTAGACATCATAAAATAAAACGTGTATATTTCTTTGGAACCAACACTCCGAAAATCATAAAACTTAAGAAAATTCTCATTCTCCAAACCCCCATTAGCATTATTACACACCTCTACAGAACCAGTCAGTACTACTAAGCACCTCAGATGAAGTTGAGCAAGAGCTACACTATATCTACTCAGAAAATGACTAACGAATTCAAGAATCGTGAATGATAAATCATACAAATAATGATGTTCGTAAATGATAAAAAAATCCAGAGGGAGGATCCCATTCCCTTTCTCCCAAACAAGCAACCTAATCACACAACCGTTCAAGGAAGGGTGATATCTCATCAACTCTGATATAGATTCTCCACTTACAACTCTATCAGTTTCCTCTATATTCTCCCTAACCTCATCCTCAGTCATTTGCCCCTCCTCGGAGCTGGTGCCATTGTCACGCGCAACCTATTGTTACAAGTAATAGATTGGGCTACAGAAGAAGATGACTCCGACCGCACAGTTTTTATATTTGAATTATGGAAAACAATAAGGACAATACCTACAAACTAAGAGATTTAGGACGAACCTGCCCAATGATAATAGTGAAAGTGAAATAACTTTAGGTATGCCCCACAAAATCACGATGGTCACCTCTTATAACCTTCGGACTAGAAGTCGGGCCTTTAAAATAGCACCCTTTTAACACATATAGATTACATAAGTCAGTTGAAAAAGGATCCGTCAACCATTTAAATTTTCCCATAATGATTACTTAACAATGTGAATACCAATTCATTTTAATTCATGGAACAATGTATCTTCACAAATATAGGAATTTTAAATATTTTACTTCAACCACAAGGTCCCATAATGTTTCGTGATTAACTTTGACTTACCGTTTAAATTGTCCCCTAATGATTACTTACCAATGTGAATACCAATTCATCTTAATTCATGGAACAGTGTATCTTCACAAATATAGGAATTTTAAATATTTTAATTCAACCACAAGGTCCCATAATGCTTCGCGATTAACTTTGACAAATTTACTCAAGACAAACACATGATATTTTTGCTTTGAATAAAATACACAAACACTACACTCTCATGGAACTTAGCGACTGGGGGGTTATGGTATATACTTTACAGTCGCAATCACAATTGTTAGGGCTAGGATTGCTTCGAGCCATGAAGCAATCCCAACCTTGCCAACTCAAATGCAATTACCTCGCACAACAGGTATGGAACCATTACACTCAGAACGTGCCCTATTAAGACCCACGATCTAGCAAGAAATGAGAAAATAGCGCAAGCCACGATAACATAACTAGAAGGCCAATAAAAGGATAAAGGAGGTAAGAATCAAGAGACACGGGTAAACACGGACATTTCTAAAATACTAACTTTTGCATCAGAGCTTCCTCCTGGGGGGCGACCACGGGAAGTTTCTTGTAGGTACCCGGTGAGGTGGAGCAAGTGGGTTGGTCTCGTAGTCTATTCATACCCGGAAGGAATTCCCACATCACTATTCATATCCTAATCATTCCTATTTCATATAATATTGATAATTCTCACAACACTGATCATAGCTTTCACACGTATACTAATCAAGCTAATCGTATTAGTTCTTCTGAGAATGATCATTCTGAGATTGATCACTTGTTTGATTCTAAACATCTATCTGACTATAATCACCATTATAATTCCTTCCTTGAGTCTGGGGACTTTCCAAACTCTAATTCATCCTATCCCGATGATCCTTCATCTCCTCAACCGTCTCATGTTCATCATCCTGGTCAATTTTAAGAGAAAGTATCAGACCTAAAACCAAGCCATCATGGTTGAAAGACTTTGTTTCAAACTTAGTGCATGGCACCTCCTATACAATGAAATTATTTCTTGCCTTAGCTTCTGCTTAAAACTAGTTTCTATATTATGTTGATTTTAATAATGCGTTTCTACATAACTTCATTGATGAGGAATTGTACATGTTGCCTCCTACTACATATCACAAGGCACAAAAGAGCAAAGTTTCCAGACTACATAAGTCCCTTTATGGATTGAAATATGCCACTAGGCAGTGAAATCATGAATTTACAAATAACCTTATGGGTCTTGGATTTCAAAAATATTACAATGACCCATGTTGGTTCCTCGGCTAAAATGATTCCATTAGACTGGCTCTTGTTGTCTATGTAGATAATATATCATTGTTGGAAACTCAGAGATTTATTCAGTCTATTAAGGACTCTCTACAACCTACTTTTAGATAATCTATCATATATCATTGTTGGAAACTCAGAGATTTATTCAGTCTATAAAGGACTCTCTACAACCTACTTTTACCACCAAATATCTTGTTCTTGCTAAATATTTTCTAAGAATTGAAGTAGCAAGGTCCAGCAGTGGCAAATCCCTCACTCAAAAAATATATTTCCACACTGATTTCTTATCTAAACCTTGAAAATGTTAATGTTGCTACTGCTCCTCTTCCTATGCTTTGGTTTGTACTAATACAAAATCACCATTACTGTTGGATCATGTTTCCTTTAGGAGGCTTATTTGGACGGCTATTATACTTGAATTTCTCCAGGCCAGATATCATATTTGTAGTACACCAGCTGAGCAAGTTGTCAACCAACCTACTAAATATCATTGGCTTTGTACCCTTCATACTGTATAATTCATGGAATATCATCAATCATTCGGTCTTTTTTATTGTTCCTGGACTGATCTTAGTCTTTGTAGCTACTGTGATGTTGGCTGGGAAACCTGCAAAGAAACGTGAAGATCGGTCATTGGTTTCTCCATTTTACTAAGTTCTTATTTGATTTCATGGAAATCGAAGCAACATTCTACAGTGTCCAGATCTTCTATTGAATCTGAATACCGGAGTTGATCCATGACTCTTTATGAACTTAAATCGCTCAGCTATCGTCTCAAGGATTTCCAGATTCAAATCCCTTTACCTATCCCAGTTCACCGTGAAAATGCTATTACAATTCACATAACTCAAAAATCTTATTTTCCATGAAAGGACCAAGCATACAGAAATCGCCTGCCATCTAGTGCGGGATGTGTTTAAAGATGGATTCATTTCCTTAGTTCCATGTGCACACTTTGTCTCAACTTACTATTGTGTTTACAAAGTTGGTATCCTCTAAATAGTTTCTACATTTTTTTCTCAAAATGGTCTTTCCTGATCCTCACAATAGCCTTATCTTGACATTGGGGGGTGGGGTGGGGGGGTTCACTGTTACAGAAATTGTTTTCCATCTAGTACGGATCTGTTAAAAGATGGATTCATTTTCGTGGTTCATGTGCACACTCAATCTCAACTTGCTATTGTGTTTACAAAGGTGGTATCCTCTAAAAACTTTCTATCTTTTTTTGCTTAAGATGGCCTTTTCTGATCCTCACGATAGCCTCATCTTGACATGAAGGGGGGGTTCACTATGACAATGCTGCTGCAATTCACATAACTAAAAAGTCATGTTTTTTATGAAAGGACCAAGCATACAGAATTCGTCTGCCATCTAGTCCGGGATGTGTTAAAAGAGGGATTCATTTTCTTGTTCCATGTGCACACTCAGTCTCAACTTGCTGTTGTGTTTACAAATTTGATATCCTCTAGGTAGTTTTTACTTATTTTTGCTTAAGATGGCCTTTTGTGATCCTCACAATAATCTCATCTTGACATGGGGTAAGGGTGGTGTGTGTAATGGAATTATCAGTCCTGAAGAAGCGAGGTAAATACAGTCGGAGTAAAAGGTATATGTTTTCTACCTCGGTTCAGAACCGATTTTAAAAAAAACCTTTTAACTCGGTTTTCAACCGAAGTCGGTAGGTTTTGTGACGGCGTCGATCAATGTTAGTTGGTCGACCAGGGGGAGGTCATACCTGCAACATCGCATAAACCGACGTCGGCTTCCACATGAAACCGACGTCGGCCAGAGCATGAAGGCATGTGATGGGTCAAAAGAAGGTACAACCTCGTTCTAGTCGACATCGTTCATATGAAAAGCGACGTCGCTGATCATTAAAAGAGACATTGCGCACTGATGCAGAACGGTGATAAATACGACGTCATTTTCTGTGGCGACGTAGCTAAGAAGATCTCGGTTCATGCGACGTCTATCATGTATCGTTTTGGTTGTGAACTTGTGCGAAATTGCAGATGCATCGGTTAGACATCGTTTCTCGTACGGTATTATAATATTTGATATTTAATGACACAACAAATCATTCGTCAATAGCAATTACATTGCATTTACAAAAAACCGACATTGCTAATATATTAAAATACTGATTGTACAATCAATAACTCTCGTTTTCCTATTATAGCCTATACACATGTAATAATGGATGTACAAATTATAAAGTCAAGAGCGTACGACACAAATCTAAACATGAAATGTAGAAAAGCGACATCGCATGGTGAAAGGACCGAGGTCGGAACATCTGATTGACGACCGACGTCGGATATACATATGTGTTCCAGTCAGTTCCTGCCAAATGCGACTTGGGTAACCATTCGGTCATATCTCATACTTGACGATGCATTGACCGACGTTGCAAATTCAACCAGTGTTCATACTAAAATTTGATTATTTTTCACAATCAACCCTAATGTTAGCCCGAAAATCATTGCATGATATTGGGAACACAATCAATAAACACCATATAACATGTAACATTGTCAACATAGTTGATGAAAATATTCTATCATTGTAGAGGGTATGTTCATAAAAGTGCTAAATATACATTGAATGGAGGCAAAACTACCTCAATTAATTTGAACCGGGAGATGCTCCATCCTAGAATACTTGTTGATGTTTGGGAGAAGAGAGTAGATTGGGTTCTTAACTAGAGTTGAAATGTTGTGAATGGAGAGGAAGGTGTGGAGTTGGGGTAGGAAGAAGTGCATGAGTTGGAGATGAGAATTTTTTGGGCCTTGTTGCTGAACATGAATAAATGAGATTGTTTTTTTTATGGGGAGGGAGGGGGGATTTGTGTCATAATTTTAGTTGAAAATTTTGATTCCCGCTTGAAATTTCATTTCAACCGACGTCGATTAAGTGTCGCTCAATGGTTTGGCGTATGCGAACCATATGCAATGTCACTTATATGGGCAAAAGTATAATTTTCAATATTTATCTTTAAAAACTTGCGATTAAGATTGTGGACCCTTACGACGACCTATTTATGCCAAACAGGAACAAAATTCCCATGTACGTGCAAATAACAAATTGTTATCTCCAATATCGGATTTAGACTTCTCTCAATTCCTTGCAGAGACTTGAGTGCAAAAATTGAATAAATCCATCGGTAGTCCCAAACTCCGTTAATTATCGAAAATAAACTTGGCAACCCACAACTTATACATGACATCGGTATTAGATATACTGCTCTTATCCCCAAATATAATTCGACTAGATCTTCCCAAATGAACCTTGTATATATACTTAACAGTAATCATCTGCGATATGCTGTAAACCATATACTAGCACTCTTTTAGAAATTATGGACATGAAGAACATGAAAAATGAAATTTTATTTGATTCTATTTGGTGGAAATTATCGTTCTCATAATGCTGACAGTAAGGGTTAGAAAACAGTGTTAAGAAAAATGACGGACGGTAAACCCGATTCGCTCCTCTGTTGGATAGTACGCATATTTTCCATTTGGGTGCAGAATGAAGAAGTGTAGTGAGCATTCGAGGAAGTTGGGTGTCATAGCTTAGTTTTTTTAAAAAGTTTCGTCATACACTGTCTGAAGAGATTGTGGTCGCATTCCATTGACCAGAGCATGACGATATTGGAACATCGCTCTCGTGACATGGTGAATTAGATAACAGTATCTCCAGTTTTGCTTTGCGACTTCTCCCACTTTATTGGAAGGACATATTTAAAAAAATTGAAAAGTAAACCGGCAAGCCCAAATTGGATTCCAATCTTCGTTCACGGGACCTTTTCTGTCCCTATTCAAACTAACTAGTGGTGTACCATCGCGCAACGCGCGATACCATTAATTATAATATTGAGATTAATTTTTATTTAAAATTTTAAAGTTTAGTCATCTAAGAAAAATTATAAGTATGAATTATGAAGCAAAATTATTAATTTAGTTAGAAATCGTTAAATATTAAATACAATAAAAATAACTTATTTTTATAATATTTCATTCAAATGATTTAAAAAGTAAATATTCATATGATGAGATTCATTTTAAAAGGTTTTCATAATTATATGTATCTCATTACAATAAATAAAAGTAAATGTCAAATGATCTTAATAGTCTCACTAATTATAAAATGTCCTCATTTAATAATTAGTCGGTCTAAAAAAAGACTTTGTCATACATTAATAAATATATAAGATGTATACATATTTGTATCAAAAGTACTATATCATTGCATAAAAAATCCGAACATTTTGTTATTTCAGATTGTGTGTTTCTTTGGATTTTCTTTAGTGATATATATATATATGGTATAATAAGATATTTATGGTTTTAAATTTAATTTTTAGAAGTTCTATATTTTAACAAGTTATGAATGATTATATATAGTAAAGAATTAATACCAGTAACAAATTATAATATTTGTATGTTATTTTTACACAACTTTGGTTTAAGTTAGTCAAAATGACTTCAATATCCCCGGTTGACAACACCATCAAAAATAATTAATTTCTATTATATGGTGTTTGGTATTATGATCCCCGACAGTGATAATGAAACTGGCATGATTCCACTGAGACTTCCACAAAATCTTCTGATTAGCCCTTGCATACTAGTTATTAATCATCTGCTATACTATTAACTCTAGGCCCTGTATTAGAACTTTACTGAAATTGATGGTTGGATTTTTCTTACCTTCTAAATTCTAAGAAAAACCTAGAATGCGCTATTTCATTGAATTTTGGTGATGTGGAATTTATCTTCAAAATTAACAACGCTCATAGTCAAGGTATTAATGGGATACTAATATGAACAAGGGCAGAATACGTCCGTGACCTTAATGCATAAGTCGTCAACGTGACTGTGACAATGTGATTTAGATTATTGGCTATATCAAAATTTGCATATTTCCTCCCCCGCCATCTTGGAGGGACCTAATTGTAAAAAATAGAAAAGTTCACCGGTTGGGTTGAAATTGATTCAGATTGAACCAGACAACAAAGAAGTTCATTGGCATTTACAATATCAATTACTAATGTCTAATTAACTGTTTATCATTTTAGTCATATGCGGGCCCAGTTGATTTGCTAGTGGACTGAATTGTTCTGACCCAATATATCCATGACCGACGTTAGTAGTATGTCCGTTACATTTTGCAAAGAACGACTTACATGCAACGTCGGCTGCGCAGTTAGTCTGATAGAGGCCTATTTCATAAGTAAATGGGCTAAGATGCTTAAGCCCACTGTCAGACCAATCGAAGTCGCAATACCGTTGCTAGTGTATGCGACTTACATGCAACATCTCTTTGGGGAAGAAAAAACAAGGCTCGTAACGACTATATATGGATCTCACCTCATAATCTACTTTAAACATTCAACTTTCCCTTGAATTCCAATATTCATCCTGCCCATCCTCTAAAAGGTATGGTTTCTACATGAGGGTAGTTTACATTTTTTAATTTACTCTTGAATTTTTTATGTATAACGTGTCATGTAAGGATGTGTCTATGGATTAGGGTTTATCGATTAGGTTATGGGGTGTTAAAATGTTGATTAGGTTGTGGCTAAATTGTTTTTGGTTTAGGTGCTCGATGTTTGCCTGTTTTCCAGCTGTTGTTAGAGTCTTCCTGTTCCATGAAAGCAATTTTTCCTTTCAATCATTCCTCTTTCGGTTTGAGCGACAAGTGTGCGACATTTCTTTTTCATAATTTCTCTAGTTCATGTCTCATATGACGTTGCACTTTTATCGGTTAACCATTCTGTTTAACCGAGTTGTGTGCGACGTCGCTTACTAAAAAATATAGCCTTTGATCAAGAAAATAATGTCGTATACTTATCGGTTATACATTCGGTTTTACTGATCCTTATGAAACATCGCTTATTCATAATTTCTGCAGTTTACATAGTATGTGACGTCGCACATGAATCGGTTAACCAGTCGATTTTACCAACCCATGTGCGACTTCGCTCTGACATGTTGCATTCATATATTAATTGATTAACAGTGAATTGATTTGTAACGAATCATTAAAATATGAAATTTTGAAATTATGTCTGGCAGTGCTGGTTCACGCCACTCCCCCATTGTGGTGAGCGATTAAATTTTTACATTTAAATTGCATTTTCCAGCTTGTGTCACCAATATTCAAATTTAATAATAAATATTTCTTTCATTAAAAGATCCGTAGCGATTCGTATGATGAACGTCTTATTGCACCTTTATGCATGTGTTAGCCGATGCATTTGACACATTTATTATCATCTTTTGCTTGGTTGATTGCTAGTTTTAGTTAGGTTTGCACGAAAAAGGGTTTGGACAGCGAGTATTGGTTTTCTTGCCTAAATCTTGCGTTTTGTAAACTTAATTGAAGCTAAACACTTTGTATTCACAGGCACCTAAATCTTCCTCTTTGATCTCATTAGTAGGTTGCTCGTGAGTTCTTTTTCATTTTCTTTTGAAAAAGGTCATCCGCGAGGGTGGTAGTAGATATTTAAAGGTCATTCGGAAAGACGGTAGATGATATCAAAGGCTATTCACAAGGATGGTAGTAGATTGAAGGCCACGTACTCTAAATCCTGGTAGTAGATGGAATTGGGACCAAGAAAGGCGGATTCAAAGTTCAAGAAGGCGAAATCCGAGAAGAATCAGCACTTGAAAGTATAACCCCTGGATGTTTTTCTTGAGCACTACAAAATTGACTCCAAGAAAACTCAAATTGTATCAACGGTTCACCCATAACAGAGGGAAGAAGTAAGCCATGCAAACTAGCACCTGCCTGCGCGGACCGCACAAGCCCGGTGCGGACCAAAAGCTAGCACGGCCTGCACCAATTTGTCCGGCCCATTTCAGGAGGCCTTGGCATAGCCCATATCACATGGTATAGGCCATCTCAAATCAAGCACGAGGGTCCCTTCTTTTCACTCCAAAATTGGCTAACACTACAAGAAAAATAACCTATTACTTCGCCCATTTTACCTCGTTTTTTTGTTAACACCAAATAACCGAGGTAAAAAATTCTTTTATCTTGATTAATTTTTTTGAATTCAAAAGTTTTTTACCTCATTTTTTTAAATGAGGTAAATAATTAATTTTTTAACTCGGTTTTATGGGAACCGAAGTAAAAGGTTAAAAAAAAGTAAATATTGTTACCGAAACATGTGTGACGTCGCATATGTCGTTCAAATATATGTTCCGATTTTGCATAAATTCTCATTTGCACTGACGTGGGTTCCGATAAACTATCAAAGTCACATACATGTAAAAGATACGAATTAAATTTTTTGACACTGTTAGGAAAAAATGAAAACCGAAGATGGTAGTCGTGCACTTCTTAGTCCCTCTTCTCCCAATATCCCTTCATCGTGATTAATTGAGGGGTATGTTAATGGACAATTAGTCATTACAATAGCTAGCAATCGTTGTGCTACGAACACCATAAAAATCCGAATTAACTATCGTAAACTTCCAATACACCCTTTGTTCAATTGTTTTTAATCGTAGAATTATAAAAGGGTTTTATAAAATCATGCACAAATCAAATTGCACATATACACAGTCAATAATATAATGTTCAAATAAGATAGTTACATAATTTGAAAAACACTGTCATGAAACTATCCATACAAGTTTTACATAAATTCAAATTAGAGTTGTCTACGTTCCAACAATAGTGGGAAAAAAATAAACTCAATCACCACGAACGATGATAACTTTGAAGATGATTGGGCCTCCAACGTGTAGCACCTTGAAGAAAAAAGTTTCCCCGATGCGTAGGTTGTTTCCCCTAAGGAATTCACTGAAACCCTTTGGGAAAAGGTCCTTGATCCTACCTTTCCCCAAGAAAGTCATACGCCATTCTATCCCATAACACCTCAGCACTAGGGGAGTCTTCTCAGTAGGCAAGAGTGGTACAATATCACATGGGATGTACTGAGTCACAAAAATATTTCAAATTATATATATGCATACATATATAAATGTTCACCAACAAATAAAAATTATTTTAATAGCATTACCAATGTAGGGTTTTTCCCGCAGTTCTGCTGTTTGAGGGTGTAATGAAAATGTGGGATATCAAGAGTATGATGCTCGATGTCAAATAAAATAGGCTCCAGGGCACGACGTTGTGTGGTGAACTGTATGTACAAAAACCAAAAAGTAATTAGAGCATCCACAATGGTAGTGGACCTAAGGAGCACTTCTTAAGTGCCACATCATAAAGTTTGATAAAAACTAGATAAAAACAAACTATCAACAATGGTAGTG
>JAUOBV010003260.1:0-15189 GCA_032360425.1 Rubia occidens
ATAAAAGTACAAACTATAAATAAATAAAAGTTTGCTTAGAGTGAAAAAGAGTACAAATTGTAAATCTGGAGAAATCTGAAAAAGAGTAAATCATATCCAAGATTCACTTTCAAGAATGCATTAGAAATTTATATATTTTGTGCCTGCAAAATTATATGGTTTCTACAATTCTATATTTCTAAATTTCTACTGATCACTGAGCAAAATCTACAAAGGTTTCCCTATCAATAACATTCATGTGATACACCAGAGATTACTGGAAGGTTTCGCTGCTCGACACATTCATTATAGATGTCGTCAATGATTCCGCAGATATAGGGATGTGTTTAGGAAATCAGACCCCTATATACCTTTTCTACACACTCTATACCATACTTTTCACACAGAAAATCACAATATAAGATGTTGTTTGTCAATGTAATGAAAATAGAATCATATGTGTAAGTCATCACTACTCTCTAAAAAGTCTTCGACACAGTTAGAACAGGGGATTTAACTACTACATACGGAGTATACAGTTAGAACAGGGGAAATCAATGAAAATAAAAAAGCATTGAATATAGCAGCTTACAGAGGCGGACGAATAAAACTTGAGGCGACGCGGAGAGCCTGACGGCGCGGCGGACGGCGGAGACGCTGAGAGCCTGACGGCGCGGTGGACGGTGGATCAGTGAGGCGAAATGAAGGCGACGCGGTGGGCAGCGGGCGGCGGATCAGTGAGGCAGGACGAGTTTGGTTTGCATTTGCATTTGGTTCTGTATAATGAGGGTTCTGTATAGGCGCCGCGTTTGCATTTCATTACTTGAGGACGATGGTGACTTGGTCTGCATTTCCCATTTGGAAGAAGTCAAGAAACTAATCAATTTACTAGGGTTTGGCTTTGGGCTGGGCTTCCAATTAGTATGTATAATGAATTTAGGGGTGGGTACTGGGCTTCCAATTCAGTATTTCCCATTTGAGTTTGGCGGGCCAGCATTTCCCATGATTAATTTGATATCTTACAAATATATAGGGTATAGGCATATTGATATAGCGGGTATTTAATGGGCGGGGTGGGGCGGGGTGGGTATGGGTAGGGTATAATTTAAAATCCATACCCGACCCATTACCCATGATGGGTACAAAATTTATACTCATACCAGCCCCATCCCCACCAAAACAACCTCCATACCCGCCCCATTGGGGCGGGTACGGGGCGGACCTCCACCAATACCCTCCCCACTGACATCCCTATGTTTTTCTGTGGTTTACAAGTTGATCACAAAGATTATCTTTGCTAGGGTAAGAGATGTATTTCATGATATTATTAGTACTAATCAAAGTGCTTTTATAAAAGGTAGATACATAGCACATAATTTGTTGTTAGTACAGGAATTGTTGCATAGATATAAAAAATAAAAAAATGAAGCACAGTTGTGTGTTGCAGCTGGGTATTAGTAAAGAATTTGATAGTATTTGTTGGGTTTTTTGAATGAGTAGTTGCTGGCATTAAAATTCCCTAAAAGTATGGTAAAATGGATTATGAGGTGTACAAATGGTTCTACCTATCTTTCAATGGAAGTTATATTGTGGGTGTTTCAAGCTAAAAAAAGGGTTAAGCAAGGTGACCATATGTCTCCCTTACTGTTTGTCATTTGTATGGAGTATATGACTAGATTGTTGAATAGGGCTTTTAGTCATAAACTCATTGATTATCATCAAAGATGTAGTAAGGCTGGGGTGCATTCTTTGCTATTTACTGATGATGTGCTAGGTTTTTGTTGTGCTAACAAAAAATCAATCAAAGGTATAAGGCAGGTATTGGAGGAGTTTCAAGATGTTTTTGGATTTGGTGTAAACAATGACAAATCAAGGGTGATTTTTTCCAGAATGGAAGAGGGGGGATCAGATTGTTTTAGTCTCAGTTTTTCAGGTTAAGAAAGGGGACTTACCAGTAAAATACTTGGGCCTCCCATGATCAACTGTAAAGTGGGATAAAGAGGATTGTGACTGTCTGATAGAAAAGGTTAGACAAAGGTTAAAGAGTTGGGGTTCAAAAAACCCGTCATATGATGTTAAACTGTAATTAATCAATTCAGTGTTATTGAGTATTACTGGCTACTGGGGTAATGTTATGAAGATCTATGAAAGTGTTCATGGCAGGATTGAGAAAATTTGTGTAAGCTACCTGTGGGGAAGGGATTAAGAACAAAGGGGGTTTACATCAGTTTGATGGGAAGCATTATGCATAGGCAAGAAACAAGGTGGAATGGGGATTAGGGATCCAGGTACATGGAACATGACTGCTCTTTGTCAGCACTTGTGGGACAATGAAAACAAGAAATATATTCTGTGGGTTAAATGGTTGAATGCCTATTACTTGAAAGGGAAAATTTTGAAAGATTGTAAGAGGAATGAGTCTCAAAGTTGTCCTTGGAAAGTTCTGTTAAATCTCATAAACAAGATGTAGGGAGTGTTGGAAGAATGTGTGGATAAAAGAGGAAAACTGAAGATCATGGAGGTTTATAATTGGATGAAAGGGAGGAACTCAATGAAGGTTGCAACAACAATTGTTTGGCACAAGAAGGTGCACCCAAAGCAAAAGCTATTTCTATGGATGATCATAAATAGAAAGTTGGCTACTTGTGACAGATTTTAGAGATTTGGAGTTATTAACACACAAACTGATTGCGGCCTTTATGATTTGAAGGTGGAATTAATATCTCATATTTTTGTGGAGTGTAGTTACACAAAGGAGGTATTAAGTAGTTTGGGACTGAAACTGTATAGATCATTGAGGGATCTGAAGAAGCATTACTTTGTGTTAGCAAGAAAGATAGTAGGGAGGAAAATAGGGTTGTTATCTACTGCCTTATACAATATATGGTTGGAGAGGAACAGAAGAACCTTTATGCAGCAAAAGTTGAAAGCTGATATTGTTGGTTATCAGACAGCTACGGAGTGTGAATGAAGGGAGAGAAAATAATGGAAGAACAGGTTAAAGAAGATCGAAAATGAGCTGCTAGAAGCTGAGGACTTTGGCTGACTGATGTGCATCTAAGATGCGATGAAAAATTGCAGCTTAGGATGAATGTGTTGATGTTTTTTGTTTATGATTTAGTATATGGTTGGTTTCTTGTCATCTTGGGGTTGTAAATGTCATTTAGGCTATAATGGTTGTAATTTGGGCCGTTAAGATGAAGGGAGAATGGTTTTTAAAATAAAAATAAACCACCAGTTGGTGGGGGTCTTAATTAGGCTCCCCAAACCTGTCACCCAAAACCTGAAATTAGTTCAGCATATATAAGATTCCTAATCTAGGTTAATTTGAGATGTCATGCTTCTAAGGCAAAAGCGATAATTTATGCATTACGTTCCATTGATTATGTTTCTACCTCTTAGATCTCCACTCCCGTGTTTATCTAAGGGTAGTAAGATAATCAATAGAAATATTCACAAAAGAGATAAGATATGGATAATCAATAGAGGTGTTCACAAAAGAAGAGGATCATCTGGTATCTTGAATTCTCAAGTTGATGATTCTTAATCTGTCACCAGCGATAACAGCTTTAGTTTCCTCATTCAGCTTGCTCTAATTCCAGTCTTGTCTACTTTGAATTCTCCGTGCTTCTGCGATCTTTGCCAAGGCATGAGCCACAGTAATCTGCTCCCTAAAGACGTGGATGATAGACGCATTGCATTGGAGTAATAGTTGCTGCAACTTTCATGTTATTGATGTCAGTTTTCACGCCCATCTAACTCTCGGTTCCATAAGTTTACAGACCTGCAAGCAATCAGTTGTACAGTAAGTGGTAGAAAATTGGACTGAATGCACACTTCTATTCCGGAGATTACAGCAAGTAATTCAGCCTCAAGTGCATTTTATGCCTGTGGAATGTTATCACCACCAACAAACATTTTCATTCCCTCTGCATTCCTAACTAAAATCCCAGCCTTTGGTGGTTTGGTTGGTTTTAAAGATGCATCTGTGTTTAAAGTGTATCCCATGTCAGGTGGCTTCCATTTAACTATCATGATGATCTTTAGTTTTGGAATTTTATGCACTGGTAGGAACCCTTTAGCTTCAAGCAGGTCACAATCTCAGTACCACTTTTGTGGATTCAATGTGAAAACATAATGCAAGGTTTTTTATTATCATAGATGAATGCACATCTTGCTTTCCAGATTATGAAGCATATAAAAGAAGGGAATAAGTTGAAAAAATGATTTTTTTTGTTTGTTTTGGATGCAGAGTTGTATGACTAAAACCATGAAAGCTTATCAAAGAGCATAAGTATGAGTAGATCTGTAATATCCAATAATTGATATGCATATAACCAAAGAGTAGTTGAAACTGGGCACAAGTTAAACATATAATTCAATGTTTCAGCATCTTGCAGGCACAATGAGCATCTTGATGTCATCATCCCCAATATATCATTTAGAGGCAGCATATTATTTATTAACCTCCAACAAAAGATAGAATTTTTCCTAGGCAAAAGCTTATTCCATACCTTTTCCAGAGAAGCTGATTGTAGCTTCTTTTTCCTGAGCATTTCATATGCAATAGAGATAGAGAACTTACCTGTCAGTGCCAGTGTCCAGATCAGTGATGAAAATATCCTTCATAATATAGTTACATATACAATCATCCAATCCCATCTAAGATTATTAATTAATAAGTCCCTTTGTTCCCTGAAATCTTTAACAGTGATGTATGGATGTGGGATTTCCATATCACTATCCCACATATCTGCTAGACATCCTAATTGAGTCCATTTTGATGTCTAAAAATTATAGTTGCCTTTGACAATAAGCACTAATGAATTATCCACGACAATTTGGGAGATTTTTACAGTTCTCTTCCAAGGATCCTAAGTCCTTGCTGATTTTGGCAAAGACCAAATCAGTTTTGACCACAGACTGGATCCTATCTCTAGTTTCCACCACAACTTGAGAGAGAAACTATCTATTATTGATGAGAAGTCCCTAAGCTGCAAACCAGTTTCTGTGTAATGGTAGCTTAATCTATCCCATCCTCTCCAATGTCTTTTCTGGATTCCATCTTTGTTACTTCCCTATATAAATTCTAAACATACATGTTTTATTCTATTAACCACTGATGTTGTAGGTGCCATCACACTCCAAGTGTGTTGAGGAATGGCTGCCAGTACATGTTTGACTGAGGTTGTTCTTCCAGCTTGATTTAGAAGCTTTGAGTTCCAGTTATGTACATTTGCATTCATCTTCTCAATCATTTGCTGAAAAATACATTCAATTTTCTGCCCTTAAAAATGGTGACTCCCAGGTATAGAAAAGGAAAGGTCCCTTGTGCCATTTTTGTGATATTACAGATCCTATTCCTGGTTGTCATGCTTGTTTTATTCCCCACATAAAAGGCACTTTTATTATAGTTAACCCTCTTTCATGTGGTTTTTTCATAGATTGTTAAGAATTGGATCAGATTTTTAAGGGACTTATTTGTTGCCTTTAGAAAAATCACTGTATCATCATCGTATGATAGGTGTGAGATCATAGAGGTTCCTGGGATATGAAAAGGGTCAAGCAATTTATTTCTAAACATGCATTTTAGCCCTCTATTCAGTACCTCAGTTGTGAGGTTGAATAGTATTGGTGACAAGGGGTCTCTTTGTTTGAGACCCCTTGAAGCCCTAAAAACCCCATTTGGAACCCCATTAATTAATACAGAGAAGTAAGCAACAAATATATTAGACAAAACAACTCTAACACAATGTCCATGAAATCCCATTTTCAGCATTAATGAGTTAAGCATCATCCAAGATACTCTATCAAATGCTTTAGACATATCAATATTTGCAATCAGGTTAAGAGATTGATTTCTCTTATCCAATAATCTTGCCATCTCTTGCATGATAAGTATATTATCTGCAATTTCTCTCCCAAGGATAAAAGTACTTTGTTCCACAGAGATGCATTTATCAATTACCCTAGTAATTCTATCAACCAGTATTTTAGAACAGATTTTGTTGCTAAAATTTGATAGAGAGATGGGTCTGTAGTCAGATAGAGTGGAAGGAGTATGGATTTTTGGTATAAGGAAGATAAGTGCGCTTGAAATGTTTGCTGGAATAGAAACAACACACATAAACTCATGTGCACACTTAAGTAGATCAAATTTGATGATATCACAGGCCTATCTATAGAAGAAACCTCGGTATTCATCAGGACCAGCAGCACTATCTGGATTTAAACTGAAAACTACATGTCCTACCTCTTATATATCTATCTTTTTAATTAGGTGGCAGTTATCCTCCTCTGTAATTAGCCTAGGGATTTGTTCTAAGCATTGTGTTAATGCCTCACCTCTGATGTCTGAATTATCCTGGCTAAAGAGTTTCTTGTAAAATGTTGTTGCATGACTTCCTATATCTGCTTGATCCGTTAACCATTGGTCTGATTCATTTCTGATTTTATTAATCCTAATACTAGAGTGTCTATCCCTGACAGAGTTATGAAAGAATTTTGTATTCCTGTCAGCTCCTTGCAACCATTTGGCCCTGGATTTCTGTTTCCAGTACAGGTTTTCCTCCTTAAGGTACTGGTTTAGTTCATCTATGGCCTGGACTAGGTGGTTAAGATCCTGATATGTTTGGGAATAGTCATAGGCTATCTCTAGCTCATATACTATGATCTCAGTTTTTTGAATATTATCAAAGATGTTTCCAAAACTGGTCCTATAGTCTTTTAAGTTTCAGAGAGAAGCCTATCATAACCTGTTGTTCTATATTAATTTCCCAGTTAGTCTTTATCAGATCATATAAATCTACTCGCTCTAGCCACATTTTCTGAAATTTAAATGCTTTTGGAGCTGAGGTTTCCTGTATGTGAGGGTCTAGAAAAAGTGGTGAGTGAGACCATGTGCAATGGTGAGATGGAACTAATCCGGCTAGATTCATTAAATAACCAATCTCTCTCTTCCACGTCAGCATGTAGCCCACAGCTAAATCATTATTTTCCCCCCACAGTGGTTGAGACATTTCTAAGCCCACTCCATGGACCCCACTTGATTCTCCCTATCATACTCTTTAATTTTACATTTAATATTTAATTTATATAAATTTACCTAAAAAAATAAATTCAAATGTGAAATTTTATAATACATTTGTAATTTATGAATTTAATTTCATTTTGAATTTTTTTCAGAAATTAATTTCAATTTTTAAAATTTATTTTATATAAACCATAATTTTTAAAAACCTTACATTTTTTAAAAGAATGTAATTTTGTTTTTAAAAATGACCAAAATTTAATTTAGATTTTGGGGAAAAAAAGAATTTTTAAAGAATTTTATAGATTTTTTGGATTTTTTAATAGCAGATTTTTTAAAAAAAAAACCTAAAATTTTAAGAGCATGTAATTTAAAAATTGAATTAAAAAATCAAAAAATATGGGACAAAAGGGTGCCACGTGGCACCCAAGGTCAAAGAAATCAGGCGCAGACTTGCTCCTGGCCCATGCTCGTTCATTGCCTGCAAATGGAGTTAGGGCTCTGACTGAGCCGCGAGTTCAAATCCAAGGCCGGCCCAATCTCTCTCTCTCTCTCTCCAAATGAAGCCCGCTCTGAGCCCCACTGTGGGAATTTTCGGTCTCAATTTCGTCTCAATTTTTATTTAAGCCCAAAATTGAGCCCCATTGTACATGCTCTGATCTAAATGAGTCCTATTTAGTACATGTACATGTGTATTTGGGTACTGATCATTCCATTCTACATTAGCCATTATACGATCAAGTCTTTTACACACTCTATTCACCCCCCTTCTACCATTAGTCCAGGTAATTTTATTCCCAACAGTGGTTAGATCATTTAGGCCGGTGGACTGAATGTATGTACCAAAGTCTAATATACTATTAAGATCATGGGTGCTGCTGCCCTTATACTCAGAGATAGTCCTAGTTACATTAAAGTCTCCAGCATATATTGCAGGTATAGGGTGATCATCAATTAGCTGAGTGAGTGCCTGAAACAGTTGAGATCTCAACTGTCTATTATGTTTACCATAAATAGCAATGATGTGGAACCTAACATTGTGATCTGTATTGGTAACCAGTATTTTGAGAAAATACTGGTTATCAACTGTAAGTATGGGGAAAAGGTTGTTTCTGAAAAACACCCGTATTCTTGATTCATGTGAACCTATAGCATTATCAAAACCTAACTGAATCCTAAACAAGTCCATTTTCTCTTCTTTTTTATGTTTGGTCTTAATTATTATCAAGATATCAAGCCTGTGAGTATGAATTAGCTTTTGTAATCTCAACCTAGAAGCATATATCCCTCTAACGTTCCACATTAGCAATTTAAGATTCATAAGAGGGTTTAGTTCTAGATTTCAAGCGAGTGGTGACCATATTTGGTGAATTGAAAAAACTTCTCAGTATGTCTGGAGGTTTGAGTCTAGGGATACCTGATGCATTACTGCTTTGTATTCCAATTTCCTGTTGATCTTGTGTATCCCTTTCATACCCTGATTCTTTTCCCCCCAGCCCCGTCCATTGCGCCAGTATCTGATTCTGGTCCATTTCCACCAGCTTGTGCCTGTAAGTTAAACTTGGTAAGTAATGTATTATGAAATTTCCTAAGATTGAGAATAGTATCATTTCTATCAGATATAGTGTAGGGTTCAGATTGAGGATTATAATCCTTTTGTTTATGATCTGGAGATCATCCATCGAACGCCAATTTGAGAAATTTCTCTTCCTGTTTCTGGTGACTTCATCTGCAGTATCAAAATGAATCTTTCTTAGTGGACTTGTAGAATTCCTTTTCCTCAAATTCTTTAGACTAAATGTGTTGATGCATCTACCTCTGGTCACCATTATTGGGTCATTTTCAGTTTGGATACTTTCCACTGCATCTTGGTAGACCTCTTCTTCATTAGCCCTCTTTTGTTCTTCCTTTCGTGATTGCTCCCCATGAATAAATTTCAAGGTCAGGGATTGGCAGCCATTTCTCAACTTGCTTCTTATTTTGTACTCTGGGCTTGGGGATTCTGCACTCAGATGTGTGATGTCCAATCTTTAAGCATTTAGAATAGTATCTAGGGTGATCTTCAAACTTGATTTCATACCACTTGCTCTCCTTGGTTAAGCCCAACCGTATTCTTGTTGGAAAATTAGCTGTGAGATCCATTTCCAAGCAGAGGCAGATTGTGGAGGGCCTCGTATGGTTGATTGTAGGTTGATATGCAAATATGAGCTCCCTGAGGTGGCTAGTAATGTGTGGGATTGATTCTTGATGTAGATAGTACGCTGTCGGGAACTCCACTATCAGCCAGATTGGGACCAAGGGTGGCTCCTCTTTCACATCCAAATTCTTGGTCCACTTGAGGACTTTCATGATTGTGTTTCCTAGATTCCAGTTCCTCTTTATCCAGCAACACTGGATATCTTCGTCGAGATATAATTTGATGAAGATATGTCTCTTGTCCAGTGTGGTGATTATTGCTTCCCCTTTGAAGTCTATCTACTTAAAGTGGGGCCTAGTAAATTCAAGAGATGGTTTTCCCCGGGGGAATTTTTCGATGAGGTTTTGTTTGAAAGGTTCTGAAAGTAGATCGATCTCAACGTCATCGAACAGAACGGCGATTTCACCTTTGTATTCATTTACAAAATTTAGGTGCAGTTTCGATTTGTTGCTTTGGATGGGTTGCTGAGTGAGAGCAGCTTTGTATAAAGGCAGTGAACTTGGGCCAGAGAGCGGGGCCTCCATTGGGCTAGGTTTCCGGTGACTATCGGGTGGAGATAATGATGTTAATGGTGAACATTACCGTTGAAGACGGTGGTTGTAATAAAGTAATAATTGTGTTAGAAATCTTAGAGAGTGGTGGGAGCGTTTTCTAGAGAGAAAAGCGTTTCATCGCCCTTCTAACACAAATGAATTGGTGAGGGGAGATTGGTTTATATTGGCTTAGGGGGTGGTTTAAAATTTTGACTTTGGGTTTGATCTTCAAGTTAATATATCATTATATTCATAAAAAATAATTCTAAGGAAATTAATTATTTCACTCCATAAATCATATAGTTTTTTGAGATGGTCTCCTTTGAGGCAGCCTAAACTTTAGGCAAGGGTCTTTACGCAATTCTATTTATATTCTAGCTCCATGGACCTATCTCTAGTAATTTTACAGGGACCTATCGCTAATATTTTCAGGGGTTTTTTTGTCCAATTTTTTCCCCATCATTTTCCCGTGCATCTGCAATCTGCAAAAAAATCAAAAAAATTCAAAAAAAGGTTTTAAAAATTAATATGATCATTGAAATGAAAATTATATACATCAACAAAAAATTGCAGAACATCAACGAAAAATCATTAAACATCAACTAAAAATTTGCAACAAAAAATACATATGAAAATAAAACAACAAAAAATATATTTAAAAAATTGGAAAAAATCAACAAAAAATTGAACCAACGTCGACTACAACTAACTAAAAATCATAAAAACATCAACAAAACTTCAATTATCAATTTTAAAAAAAACTACAAAAATCAGCAATATCAACCAAAAGCTAAAAACATCAATTCATATCACCTAAAATTCAACTAAAAATGAAAAACGT
Source organism: Rubia occidens (assembly GCA_032360425.1). Classification (NCBI taxonomy): domain Eukaryota; kingdom Viridiplantae; phylum Streptophyta; class Magnoliopsida; order Gentianales; family Rubiaceae; genus Rubia; species Rubia occidens. Next base: position 10,581 of record JAUOBV010003260.1, read on the forward strand.
CAACATAAGAAAAAGACACTTAAAAAATAAACCTATGACACCCAAAATCACAAACATAAACTCGTATCACCTAGAACTCACCGAAAAGAAAAATATCAACATGAGAGAATAAAAAAAGCAAAAAATATCAACTCATATAACCCAACAAAACTACAAAACATCGACTCATATCAATTAAAACTCACCTGAAAAATGAAAAACAACAACATGAGGAAAAAAATTTAAAACATCAACAATAAAACTACGGTACCTCAAGAGTATAAATTATTCTCTCAAAAAACCATAAAACATAAATTATTTTTTAAAACTACAAATATCAACATATATCGCCAAAAAGGTACAAACATCAATTTCTAACACCTGAACCTAGTCCAGAAAATGAAAAACATCGTCATAAGAAAAATGACACAAAAAACATCAATTCCAATTACCAAAACCTTAGCCGGAGAATGAAAAATATCAATATGAGGAAATTTAAAAAAAAAACTACAAATATCAATCCATATCACACCAAAAAACTACAAAACATCAACGCATATCAATTAAATCTCACCCGAATAATGAAAAACATTAACAAACACCAACAAAAAGTTACAAACATCAACAAAAAGCTTACAGTACCTCAACAATAAAAAAAACTACAAATATCAATCATATCACCAAAAAAATACAAAACATCAACGCATATCAATTAAATCTCACCCGAATAATGGAAAAAATCAACATAAGAGAAAAAAGCTACAAACATCAACAAAAAGGTACAATACCTCAACAATAAAAAATTCTTCAAAAAATGACCTGGTGGGATTTAAACCCATGTCTCTAACCTCAAAGCATAGAGTAACAACCACTACACCATAGACTCTCACTGAATATATAGTCAGTCAAATAATATTAAACCTCGGCATATACATCAAGAACATAAGTTCTTCAAAATAAAAGGCATATTGAGTTTTGAACTCAAGACCTCTACCTCAACAGCTAGAGTTATAACCACTAAACCAAACAACATTTATAATCTCATATTCAATCAATAAATGTTAAACCTCAACATATCACTTCAAAAAAATTAAAAAAATAAAATTAAATCTCACCTCTCAGACGCCGAAGCTCAGCTCCATCGCTGCCGTTGCCATCCGTCGACTCAAAGCCGCGTGTGAAGCCGCGCGCGACTCATCTTCTTCAGATCATCTCATCTTCTTCCGATCCAGATCCGCGCGCGACTCATCTTCTTCAGATCCATATCGTCGTCTTCCTAATCCAAATCCTCACCTTCTTCGACAAGCCCTAGCAGCCCCGTCGTCGGTCCGCCGTCTGCAAACCCAGGCCATGAGCTAGGGTTTCAATTCCCCATCGTATTTGATGCCTGAAACTGTCTTGCCTCACCTCCGTCGGATTCGATGCGCACACAGCAATAAAATGCACCGCCGGTGTACATCTATCGTCATCGCAGGCGCAAATTGCAGAGGTATCACCCTACGTCGATCGCGTAACCGCCGCCAGGAACGTAATCGTCGAACTGCAAAGGCTTCGCCGTCGCCGTACAGAGGAGTGAATCACATAACTTCTCTGTCACCGGAGCTAGAGCAAGGCAATGCAGCAATATGGACGGAGTCGAAGCGATTTCACTGGAGAAAGAAGAACCAATGTGGTTTCGCGCGGTAGAGCGAGATTCTGGCAAAAATCCGGCTGGAAATCGGTGGTGATCGTCGGCCGGAGGCGGTTACCGATTGGAGGTGGCGGTTTCTGATTGGTGCAGGAGAAGGAGGAAAAAATAAAAATTCTGATATTTTTGTGCTATATATAGTATTTTTATAATTGCACAGGAGGTCCCTAATTTATTAGCATATTTAAAAAAACACATCTCAAATTAAACTTCTTATAATTTCACAATAAACCCCTTTCCTAAAGTTTAGGCTGCCTAAAATAAGTATTTGTGTAGTTTTCTTAGATAATTAAACTTTAAAATAAAAAATAAAACTCTTTATTTTCAATTTAAATGTAAAACACAAAAAATATAGAGATAGTCTCCTGTGAGGCAGCCTAAACTTTAGGCAGGGGCCTTTATGTAATTCTAACTATATTCTAATTCCAGAGACATATCTCTAATAGTTTTACAGAGACCTATCTATAATTATTTTACAGGGACCTATCTCTAATATTTTTCAAGGGACTTTTTTGTCCATTTTTTCCTATCATTTTCCGACATCAACAATCTGCAAAAAAATCAATTTTTTAAATATTTTACTAATGTTTAAAAAATGTAAAAAATCAATATGATCAGCAAACTGAAAATTATAAACATCAGAAAAAAATAGCAGAACGTCAGCGAAAAATCATAAAACATCAACTAAAAAATTGCAGCAATAAATACATTAAAAACAAATAAAACAACAAATAAATAAAAATCAACCAAAATTGAAGAAAAAAATATCGACTAAATCTAACAAAAAAATCAACTGAAAATCATAAAACATCAACAAAGCTTAAATTATCATTTTTTTCAAAAAAAAAAACTACAAACATCAACCTGTGTCACCCAAAAGATAAAAACATCAATTATTATCATCAAAACTTCACCCAGAAAATGAAAAACGCCAACATAAGGAAAAAATCAGCCATATCACCAAAAACGCTACAAACATCAACCCTTATCACCTAAAACTCATCTAGAAAAGGAAAACATCAACACGTGAGAAAAAAACTTAAAACATCAACAAAAAAGCCACGGTACCTCAAAAGTATAAACTATTCACTCTGAAAATCATAAAACATCAATATTTTTTTAAAAAAACTACAAATATGAACCTGCATCACCCAAAAGCTACAAACATCGACTCCTATTACTAAAACCTCAGCCAGAAAATGAAAAAGATCAACATGAGAAAAAATACACTACAAACATCAACTCATATCACCTAAACCTCACCTAGAAATGAAAACATCAACTGAGAAAATAAAAGGTACAACATCAACCTATATCATCCAAAAAACTACAAACATCAACTCATATCACCTAAACCTCACCCGAATAATCATAAACATCAACTAAAAAACATAAAACATCAACAAAGATTAAATTATCAAATTAAAATTAAACATCAACAAACATCGACTCCTATTAACTAAAACCTCGGCCAGAAAATGAAAAATATCAACATGAGAAAAAATACACTACAAACATCAACTCCTATCACCTAAACCTCACCTAGAAATGAAAACATCAACTGAGAAAATAAAAAAGTACAACATCAACCTATATCATTCAAAAAACTACAAACATCAACTCATATCACCTAAACCTCACCCAAATAATCATAAACATCAACTAAAAAAACATAAAACATCAACAAAGATTAAATTATCAAATTAAAATTAAATTCAAAACATCAAGGGAAAATCCTAAACGTCAACTAAAATTAACTAAACATCAACTAAAAATCATAAAACATCGCCAAAAATTTAAATTGTCAAATTTTATAGAAATTTAAAAATGTCACTGAAAATCATAAACATCAACTAGAAAAAATAAAACATCAACTGAAAATCATAAAACATCAACAAAAAGGTTAAATTGTCAAAATTAATTATCAAATTCAAAATGTCAAAATTAATTATCAAATTCAAAATGTCAAACTAAAAATCATGAAACATCAACTACAAGTCTACAACTAACAAAACATCAACAAAAAATTACAAAAACATCAACAAGAAATCATAAAACATCAATTTGAATATCAATTAAATTTTAAAAAAAAATTACATGCAGACGCGTGATTACACGCGCTTAAGTATGCCAGGCGCGTGACAGCACGTGCGCCATCTTCAACAGTCGAGTGCGTGAATCTCACGCACCGACGGAACCTCTATGCTATGATGCTCCTCACCGCACATCGCAATCATCGGAAACCTCGTCGCAATCGTCAGAAAATGTGGCATCTAGCAGCGCCGACGGAACCTCTGTGCTATGCTGCTCCTCACCGCTCGTCGCAATCGTTGGAAACCTCATCGCAATCTTCCAAAAATGTGACCTCTAGCAGCGGCAAACATAACTCTATCGCGATTATGTCCTCTGCCACCGCTCCTGGCTCACTTTCAGGCATCTCCTAATGCCTTGTGAATATCTCCCTGCACATGGAAATGAGAAGATGGGGAATGTTAAATGTGAATGACGTGTTTGTGTCCCGCACTAATTTACTATACGGAAAGGGTGTTGAATAGTTCTGTGAAAGTAAAGTGTGTGTTATTATGTCACGATTAATCAGCTTAACCAAATCCTATGTTGCATTTTTGCGCATACAAATGCTCAGTCCAGAAAACTACTGCTACAGTTGAATGGAAGTTTAAAAAGGAAATGGAAACAGTTAATATGTAAATGCCTTGTATACTCTCTCCACCATTTAGGTAGGGGTTCAAAAACGGCCTCTAGTTATGCTAGAAACTGGGATTGGATTATTGTGTCAATAATTCTTTTTACTGTATAAAGTTTGTTCCAATCCTCAATCAAGTCTTGCACGAGCCTATTCACAAGAACATAAATACAACCCCTTGGAGGGACACACCATATTAGAGGCAAATCGGCCATAAAAGTGATACAGAGCGAATTATT
>JAUOBV010003358.1:0-15187 GCA_032360425.1 Rubia occidens
AAGTGGTAGGATATGCAATAGAAGTTATTGCACCCAAATATATAGAATGTGAACAGGAAAATTTATTGAAATTTACATATCATTTAAAGGGTAGAGAAAACCTGAGGATAGTGATAGCCCAGAAGTGAGCGTAGCAGTGGGGGAGGGGATTAGCAGAAGTAATTGAGCAAACATTAATCATTCAAATAAACAGGAGGTCGACGATCACGAGCACTCTGGTGAGAAAGCAGTGGATCGGTCGAGGCAAGCAGCGATGGAGGAGAGTCCAGCGGCTGGGCCAAGGTGTTCGGTGGCGGCAGAATGGCCGTCAGATTTGGCAGCGACACAAGGGAGCTGCGGCCGCATCAGACTCTTGGTGGTTGACAGATGATGCAGAATGATCACCACGGCCGAAATAGGAGGGTCAACAGAAGATGGTGGCGACAAGGGAGAATCGGGTGGGGTTGGCAACCGACGATGAAGTGGCACCATCGTTGGTCCTAACTGACGGATCTAGCTTCGTTAAATCATCAAACTAAGTGTTGATTTGGGACCGTGCAGGCTGAGCAGGTACAGATGGCACAATAAATAGAATTGGTCTTCGTAGAAATCAGCATCACGATTGTTAAATAAGGTGCATGATTCCAAATCATAAAGGAGAAATCCTTTCTTGCCAACTAGATAACCAAGAAAAATGCATCGTCGACTCCTTGGAGTAAACTTGCCATAGAATCTTAGAATATGAGAGGTAAAATGCAAGCATCCAAAGACTCGCAGAAGCTTGTAATTCGGAGTGCGTCCATGGAGTAACTCGAATGGTGAGCGGCCATTGAGTTGCTTTGTGGGTGTCTGGTTAGTAAAAAAAAATGCAGCAGTAACAACACGTTCTCCCGATAAATTAATTGATAAATTGGTCTGAAAAGGCAAAGCTCGAGCAACATTTAATAAATAACTATGTTTGCGCTCTGCACGACCATTCTGTTGTGGTGTATTAACCATAAATGTCTCAAAAATGATGCTGGATTCCGCAAAGTATGATCTCAAAGGTATAAATTCTGCATCATTATTAGCACATACATGGCTATGTGAATCTCCTTATGAGATGCAAGGGTATAAACTCAAATGATAGATAGCAGCAATTCTTGAGTCATAACATTGGATCCCGATGTGTGATAGTCGTCATCCAAACCAAAGAGAAATTGATAGATCATATCTTTCTCATAGTCATGGAAGGCAGCAGCAGCATTACATGTTCACAATGGATTGCAACCTTCACAGGAACAAACCTTAGGAGTCTAAAAATAGTTGTAGTCATCATACAGTTTCTTGAGTTTGCCGAATTAGATGGCAAGAGTCTAATCATTCTAGTGGCAATTGATTATATCACCCCCACATCTGCAAAAAAAAATTGAACCATTACCAAGAGAAAAATGACCAGCGAGATCATCTCACAATTCGTTAGCAGTAGAAAATAGGTCGTTGTTGATAGTAAAGATGCATAAACAGTTTGCAAGATCCATCAAACAAGAGTAGAATTCACTTCGGGCCGATCTTCATAATCAGGATAATCAGCCGAGGTCTAGTAATGGTTCCATCAATGAAATCAATTTTCCCTAGAAAGTAGAGCACTAAAAATCACAGTGGTCTATTCAATGTAGTTTCCTCCACCTTTCCAGAACGATGGGACATATGACAAGACTGGGACCATCAAAAGGATGAATGTAGCAAGGAGAGTTCATTGACTAGACAACATGTACGGATCACCCAATTCCATATTGGAATTACAACAGCTTGAATAAAGCTGCAATAACATCGATGGCATTGATATTCTATAGTTTATTGGCCTCAGTTTCAGCGGCGATGCAAACAGCTTCTGCAGCAATGCGGGTGGATTCATATTCAGAGGTAGACATCGGAGTAGCTAAGATCAGTAGTAGCAGCGGTAGATCGGATAGGATCGCTGACAGGGGTAGCGATGCGGTGGCGCATGGAACAAGACGACGACGGCGTATGGCAGAGAAGCGGTGGTGCATGAGCGGGAGTTGAACTTCGAATCAACGGCTGCAGCTAAAAAATTAGCGGTGATTACGGTTCGACGTCAGAGACCAATTAGCGGCGAGGACATCAGTGGGTGAGAGATACATGCGGCTGGCGGATGGTGGCAGCTTACGGGAAAAGGTGACAAAAAATTTAAGGTTTAGGAATTCTGAGGTTTTAGGATTTTAGACTCTGATAGCATGTAGAAAGTAAGGGAATAATGTTGTGATTTTATTCATGATCTAGGTTACAATATACAGAGGTACAAGAGACCTATACAAAATAATAAAATGAAAAGAATTATATTCTAAATACAAGTAATGTTCACATAATATGCTATTCCTTAATAATCATATTGTAAATTTTGCTGGACATTTCTTCTAGTATTTTTAAAATAATTTTCTAAATTAAGAAATCATAAAATTGGATCTTAAGACAATGTAGGAAGGAACACGTCTTAGTAGGACGGATTCAGAGATGTCTATGACTCTGTTTGGAAAAGTTTATAAGTTGTTTTGCTTATAATCAAAACACTTCTTAATGTTTGATAAAATGTGAAAAGGTAATTTATTTTGAAAGCGGAATATAATTTTGGGGGAAAGTAGAAACTAGTCTCACCCTGCTTTCGAAATAAATCAGTTTTGCTTATAAACACAGCTCTGCCAAACAGAGCCAATGAAGGGTTCAAACCGTTTCATGATCCATTCATTTATAGGGTATGGATTCTTGAAAAGAATTAATTTTATGTATGCTGAGAATAACTTACTCTCTTTGTTTCAGGTTAAATTGAACAGAATTTTTTTCACGATCTCCAATACACCCGTTTGACTGAAATTATATGTAACTACATGTAATAAAAATACATAAAAAGTTAATATTTAGAAAATATAAGTTACGATGAATCTAATAGTATCTCATACAACAATATTATTGTTTATATATCTATTCAAATACGTAGTCAAAGTTTTTCAAATTTGACTGGATCTTTGATTTTGTGCAATTTAGCTTGGGAGAGAGGGAGTAAGTGAATTGAGTCTGATTTAGTGGTCCACACTCTGTATCATAAAGAAGTTCATAGTTCAAATCACACACCCTCAAGATATGCGTATATTAAATCAATTTCTTGGTAGGGATTGCCCAGCATTACGTGAGTGTGTTGGTGATCTCTGTTGTGGTTTCTCCAACCAGCAGGTGGTCGATGAAGGTGAGATATGAGAAGGACGTCTCCACTGTCAAATGGATGAAGTATTACTATCAGACTCTACTGAGTTTCAATAAATTCAATGATGGTGTCTTCTATTTTAGTCATAGAGTTGGGTGTTGTTAGGGAGATATTTTGTGTATATCTTGTACCCTAGATACAATCATTTTCCATTTGTGATTCTGTACCTGATGCCTATATAATGTTCTCTTGTACCATCAATAAAATCAACCGTTCATATTTTACAGATGTTTATATATAATTTAGTTGTGACCAATCAGGAAATTTTAAACATTCTTTTTTTTGGTACGTGATCTCATTAATCATTATAGCTTGAGACGAGTTTGGATGAAGGGAGAAACTAATAGAGTGATATGTCGAGATTATTACTGAGTTTTACGATTCTATAACTGTAATGAAATGAGTCATACACGGATCATTAGATACAAACACGAGACAACTTGTTTCCATGATCCATACACCAGTTGGATAATACCGGATTGTGAAAAAGTAGGGCAGTGAATGTGAACCGAGTTTGAGAATTTGGGGCTGAAGTCGGGGGAACATCCTGACTGGATTCTCAGAGCTTTTAATATGTGCAGGCACTACAAGTCTTTCAGGCCACGTTGTCTTTACAGATTCTTTGATTTTTATTTTTTATTATGATAGTTTCAGTTAAAGTCTTGTTTGTTTTACACTGATTAACTATTAGAGTGAGTTGTTTTATAATTTACGTGATTAAGTGAATGATTTCATCGATATTTGATTTTATTTATGGTATGGAAATTTTATAACTTTAAAGAACGTTTAAAATGTATCGCAATACATAAGGTATTATTGTGGGGAGACAATTGAGGGCGAAGACAAAAGGTATTATTGAGTAGAGGGCAACGTATATATTTTATCATAAAAAATACTTTCATTGTTCAGCAATTATTGACAATTCAATTTGTGGCACAATGTATAATTTAGAACATGGTAATTGAGTGAAGCAAATTAAACGTTAAAGAGAAAAGGTGAAATGAGTGAAAGAGAATAACTTCTATGTTACCATAATTAAAATATGTCAAAATAAATTAAACACCCTAATATAAAATTCAATATTAATTGAAAAATAGAGTAAAAAATTTAAAAGATACTAAATTTAAGAGGGCATGATTATAAATTGGAAAAAAAGTGCATTCATGCCCCCCAGTTCTTGTGTATGTGCAGATATACCCCCGAGTTTTTTTAAAGTGCATTCATACCCCTGTCGTGGTCTAAAAAATTGTTCAATTTCGATCATTTTCGGATTCAATAGAAATGACCTTTTTAATTTTGGTCATTCCCGGATTCTACGAAAATGGTAATTTCTATTGAATCCATGAATGACCGAAATTGACCAATTTTTAGATTATGACAGGGGTACACATGCACTTAAAAAAAACTTGGGGGTATATATGCACATACACAAAAAATGGGGGTATGAATGAGTTTATCCCTTACTCCCTCCGTCCCGGCAGAATTGTCATATTTACTATTTGCACAGTCTTCAATGATCGTGTTTGACCATCAATAACTCTAACTACATATACCAATTCCGTATAAAAAGTTGATATTTAGAAAATATATGTTAAGATGAATTCAACAATATACCACATGATATATTTATTACATGCATATTAATTTATATTTATGATCAAAGTTTGACAATTTTGACTTTGACAAACAAAATTATGCTAATTCTGCTGGGACGGAGGGAGTATATATTTATAATGACTGCTGCTCAGCTTTCATGTGAGATTTCATGGATTCGTTTGAAGAAAAAAAAAAGCAATCTTTTTGACTCGGAACCTCTTCATATTTTCCTTCATGGATAGGTAACCATATTATCCCTAAAAAAACCCCTTCAATCTTCCCGAAAATTTTGTATATTAAGAAAATAAGTATGTTAGGTGAGGGTTCAATCACATTTTTGACAAGTGTTAGAGCATGTACAGTGAGAGTTTTTGAGTGGGTTGAATTAAAATTGGGAACCAAATAGGGACAATTCATACCCACAGTGGGGGGCTGAAATGAGTTTGAAAAAGTGGTTTAGTTGTGGTTTGAATTGCTGAGGTGGGGGAGAGATGTTGATTATTTAATTAACTGAAACGATTTGAGTAGTTTTGGAGTGATTCCTCCACTGTACATGCTTTAATTAATAAGTTTTGAAAAAATCAAAAAATAATAACTACTTCATTGATACTTGATAAAATGTGATTAGACTCTCACCCCAATATACTTATTTCTATAACATACAAAATTTTCGGTGCACTCTAGCATATTTGCAAAACCAACCAGAATATTATCTACTCTATATCCCAACTTTATTTGCACTGCAATTATTTTTGCGTTATTTAAGGAGCATGTTTAACCGTTAATATTTTTACCTACGTATAATAACGACAAATAAAAAGTTGATATTTAGAAATTACTTGTTATGACGAATTCAAAAATATCACATACGATAATATTGTCTATATCTATTCAAATATGCGATCAAACTTTGAAAGTAAAATAGTATATAAAAGTAAAAGTGCAAATAAAGTTGGGACGGGAGTAACTTATTTACATTATCTTTATTATTAGTTTCAAAATAAAACTTTAATAATGAGACTGAGAAAGTTCCATGTCATAAAATCAACAGCAAACGTGATACTCCCTCTCTCCTAGTCCAAATTATCCACTAACTTTATGTCACTATTCTCTATCAAATTTTGACCACCAATTTGAATAAATATACGAGAAATAATATTATCGTATGTGATATTATTTAATTCGTCTTAACAAGTACTTTCTATATATCAAATTTTTATTTACTATTATTGTTCGTAGCTAAACATATTAACGGTCAAACACGTTTCTCGAACGGTATGCAATGATTGGGTTATAATTTGGATTGGGGCGGAGAGAGTACGTATCTTATTCACTTCATGATTTGTAAAGATAGTGAAAATTAAAATATATTCTCTCTGGTTTTTTAACATTGGCCTCGTTTGACCGCAATTTTTTTGCATGGCATGTTTGATCATCGATAACTTTTGTTATATGTAATAATAGACATCATGTGAGATATTTTTTGGATTCTCCGTAACGCGTAGTTTCTGAAAAGTAAACTTTTATCGTTTGTTATTAGACACAACTAAAGTTATCGGTGGTCAAACATGGCTTGAGAAAATGTCTAAAAAAAGGAGGCTAATGTTAAAAAACCAGAGGGAGTATAAAATGCTACTGAAATATCTTTAAAAATCCTGGAACGGATGTCACATATTGAGACAATTGTACCTTAGAGTGATGGGATTTTTCTATACAAATCATAAACAAGTTGGGAAAGTAGAGTATGGTACTCAACTAGGAACAACATGGCCAATGTTACGTATACTAGCATGTATGCCAATCGCACATGCAAAGACCCATCCTCCCTTTGGTTCACTAATATTGACACATTTTGACCACTATTTTTTTAGGTATGTTTGATCATCGACAACTTTAATTTCATATAATAATGATAAATAAAAATTTAATATTCAGTTACTACATATTACGGAGAATTTAAAGTTATCTCATATGATAATTTTATTATTTATATAATGTATAAAATTTATTATTAAATATATCTTAAGAAAAGTGAATAAAAAAATGTGTCAATGTTACTGAATGAGACGGAATACGAGTATGTGGGCATTGAATGGGACGTGTCTTCCAAATTCAATTGGTAAAAAAGTAATAAATCCCTGGGCCATGTGCATACCATGTTATCCAAATTAAGATCCAAAATTCTCACGTTAGATGCACATGAATTTCTTCGGTTTTCCCCCCTTTTTTTCAGAGTACTGCTGCTCTCTTCATTCCAGTTATATCTGTAGAAAACCTTTTTTCTGTCAAAATAATTAAATTTTGATCACATATTTGAATACATAAATGAATAATAATTTTATCGTATGAGATATGGTTAGATTGGTCGTAACATATAGTTTCTAAATATCAAATTTTTATGTATCATTATTGTTTGTAGCTACACATATTTACAATCAAACGTGTTTATTGAAAACCACAAAAAAGATTGTGTGCAAGTTTGGCTGGGACAGAGGGAGTATAATAACTTTACTTTGGATTGAAAGCGTTAAATATAACCCTCATCTACATTCTAACTACAATTAAGAGTTAAGTGTTAAAATGACTCTGACTTTTGACTGAAAGTGCTAATATAACCCTACAATCTCAAAAAGTATCAATCTAACATTTGACTTCGCTGACTTTTCAGTTAATTTTCTGATGGACGTATTATGACGAAAAGATGATTTTGCCCTTGACTTTAAAAAAAAACCTTTACTCTCTCCGTCCCTTAGTTATTGTCTTACTTACTATAATTGGTGTCCCTAATTCAATGTCTTACTTGAACTCTTTCCTTATTTGGCAAGAAAATGAAATGCAAACTACTTCTCTACCCTCATTATTTTTTCGAATTTTACGCCAAACTGTGTTTCTATAATACGTGCAAATGGAAGGGGAAAAGAGTAACTTTCTTCTCCTTTCAAGAGCATCTACAATGGGCACTCACCATAACTCATAAAAAATCCCACTTTTTTATTTTTAAATAATATAATCACCATATCTCCTCAACTACACTCACCAAACTCTCCTCTCCAATTTAAGTCCACAATCATAACTTAATTACACATCATCATTATCCCCACATCATTTTCTTTTTCTTGCACACTTTTTTATATTTCCACTATCTAATATTTACTACAACATACATATTTTGAATGTGATGTATATATATATATATGTTTACATATATATATATTAATATATCCATAGAAATATAATTTTCGTAAACATATAAACTTATAAAAATAATTGGTAGCCGAATTTCTTTTTGTAAGATTGAAGGAGAGGAAAATAGAACTTGGAATAGATGTGAGAAATGTATCAATGTTGATCTCTATTTATAAAGAATTTTAGTGTCATTTTTAAATTTTAGTTTTTTGGAGATAATTGTGTTTTATCCATTTAAATCCATTGGAGCAAAATAACAAATTAGAAAGATACATGACACAATATCATTGGACCAAAATATACAATTTATTTCATTAAAATTTTCCACTCACCCCATGTGTTAAAGTGAGAGTTTTTAAGAGTGCAAATCTTGACTCTCTCCCCAAGAGTGTTAGCCATTTCTCTCACCCCCACTCACCATGACCCCTCATTGTAGCTTCCCACTCCCCAAACTCCTCACTCTCACTCTCATTCTCTAAAACTCACTTATTGTATATGCTCTAAATGAAGTAATGGTTGTTGGTCCCACCCATGTGTTATTTTCCCTCTTCTTTATTACATTACAACCTTTTGGTCTTTTTGAATGGTAAGACTATAAGTAAGGGGACAGAGGGAGTATACATTTTAATTCTTCTTTTTCTTATTCTTTTTTATTCCCTCACATTTCTCAACACCACGCCCCTCCCTCCTCCTTTGTCCTCACCCTTTGCTGCCCCATCATCACAACGCCACCGCCAGCTCCGGTCGCCACTGAGCCACTAGTCGCTCACCCTCACCCCCCCCCCGACTCACCCTACTGAACTTCAACCGCTCCTTTAATTTGTTTTTTTGTTTTTGTGATTTTCAAATCCAAACAACGTTTTCTTGACCTTGTGGCAAAAAATTTACTCGTCGGGTTTTGAGATGATCGATTGTTGCATTAGGGTTTTAGAGAAAAGTTAGGGTCGGATTTATGGGGTTTTGGAGAAAATACAGGGTCTGAATCCTGGGTGGGTGAGCTGAGGGGGGTGACCGGCGAGTGGAAGCGGTGACCAGAGCACCAACCTTAGTGGCGACGGGGGAACCGTCGGGAGCAGCAGTGGGGGGAAAAAGCCCAGGGGTGGGTTCGAGGGTGGTGGAGGTGGTGAATTGAGGGTGGTGGGAGTGGTTGTGTGTTGGTGGGGGTGGTGAGCTAGGGTTCGGGGGTGGTGAACCACCACCGAGATCGAAGGCAAGGAGCGGGGGTGGGTTCGAGGTGGTGGGGGTGGTTGTGCAGTGGTGAATCGACGGTGGTGAGGTTTGATGAGGAGCGGGTGTGGCGAGGTTTTCGGCAGGGGTGGTTGTGTGGTGGCAAGGTTTCTGGAAGCGATGGCAGCGCCTGAGCTTGGGGAAGCTCGGCGGAGGAAGAACTAGAGCAGCCACGTCACAATTGTTTGTTCTGGGGGGTATTTTATCATTTTAGTTTCTGGACATGCCCGAATTCACTTGGTCAATGACGAAATTAGGGAGTTTGGCTATATCGGCACAAATTTTTTTGAAAGTTAAGATTAGATTGTCAAATACAATAATTAGTTAGGGTAAAATTAGCAGTTTCTTAGATTGCAATGTTATATTGACACTTTCATCTTAAAGTTAGGGTTATAAAGGTATTTATGCCTACAATTAATACATGACTGAGTTTGTTGCTTTGACTAACCAACAATTTAACTTCATCTGACCCTGGTAAAATAGTAAAAATCAATTTGATTATCTAATATTCACTCCCTTGATCAAATTAGCATAAACTCTTTCACTTGGGTGGTTGAACTCGCAAGCGTGCCTTAAGCACCAAGCGTCTTTCGTCGTCTCCTTTTTCACCGAGGAGAAAGAGTGTTTATTTGGACACTTCATGTTTTTTATCTCCTTTTCATTGAGGAGAGAAAGTGTTTCTACATACACTCCCTCCATTACATCAAGGAGAAAAAGTGTTGCTTCGAACAATCTCTGTTTTCAGTCTCCTTTTCACTGAGAAGATAGAGTATTTCATCACACACTTCCGTCTCCATGAAACCGAGGGCAGAGGGCTATTCATTGGACACTCCTAGACTAATGACTTTTATAACCACTTGATCCTTATCGTTGGAGCTCTTGGACACAACCCAAACACTTTGGACTTTCAGATATGTCTTTGTACTTATTGCCCATGTATCGTAATTGTGTTTGTTCATCATCGGGTATGCGAGAGTTGCATTGATCTGTCCTACTTTTACTTATTGCCCATGTGACGTAATTGTGTTTGTTCATCATTGGGTACGCAAACAGGCACCCCCCCTATGGGCACCAGTAGTTGGGGACTCTGGTACTGGTATTTCGTACCCCCGGTCGACCGGTGCCTAAATAGGGTGGTGCTGAAACGTAGTTACTATAGCACCGGTAAATAAAATCGGTGCTAGAAACGTAGAATCGACACCAATATAATGAACCAGTGCTCTATGTATAATTTCAGCACCGGTATTTTAGATGTCGGTGTTGTTTGTTGCATCGTTGTTTAGGCACATTGATAATGATCACCGGTTTTTTCCTAACACAAGTTTATGAACATAAACGGGTGCCTAAAACTGGACATATTACATATACCAGTACCGGTATGTTAATAATTTTCCGGTGCTCTGGCTTTGGAGGATGTATATTTATAGTACATGTGCTTATATTTGTAAAACCGGTGCTTGAATTAATTTTTTTCATTTTACAATTTCCTCTTTTAATTTATCCAGGCCCACCCTGAATCGAAACTCAGGGAAAATCATAGAAGAAACTTAGAAGAGCCAAAAACACAGAATATAACAAATAAATTGATGCTAAGCAAGGAAATTTGAAAAATAAAAATCTAAACAAGTGGGAAAAAAAGGAATCCATCCATATGATAATTTAAGGGGGAAAAAAAGTAAATATGTCTGGAACTAAATACACATTTAAATACATGAGGTGCACCTAAGTTTTGAACTTTTTGGAAGACACGTCAACCCAAGCTTCACACCATGTGTCCGCAACGTCCATTATCTCCTTGCCATTGTACGCTCCTCTTTCCGGGGGAAATATCTATTGTGTATAAAATAACTCAATGATTAATTACGTGAAAGTAATCAGTAAGTAAAAATAAGAAATGTTTAATTTTTAATATGTCAACCAACCTCCAGAATATTTGCAGAGGCATATCTAGCACTAGTTCTTCCATGAATAGGAGACCAACTAAAAAAGATTCCCATCCACTCTCTAATGAAGTTACAACATTAATTTGATTGGAAGGAAATGCCTTCAAATGAAGTTTGAAATAGTGGAAATGAGGCGCCCTCAAGTTTGAAATTAAAGGAGACACCTTCAAATTTGAAAAAGTGGTATTGAGTTGGCATGCAGTGCCCTCTAACTAATACTTGTTCAAAAGAGCCATCGATCACATTGAAACGCACAGTGGGCGCCGCCTCAATCCACAACAGTACAATTTAATAATAAATTATTTCACCCCAAAAACTTGTATACTAAATATATATACAATATGATAGATTAATCCATTACCACAAAACACATACACTATCAACAACAATGACATTGTAGTTGTTTGAGGCAATTCAAACTATATCATGAACACTTCAACATCCCACAATCAACTATATCTCATTCATTTTAGAAAAAGACTTCACCATCGTACATGCTCCATTATATCTCACACGTTCTATGACAAACACTAAAACAAAACACAATCAAGTATATCACATTTCAACATAACACAATCAACAATATGTCACACATTTTATGAAAAATACCTAAACATCACACAATCATCTAAATCACACTTCAACATAAGACAATCAACAATATCTCACACATTTTAGGATAAACACCTAAACCTCAAACCATGCTCCACTATACAATATCTCACGCATTTTAGGATAAACACCTAAACATCAAACCATTCTCCAATATATGTCAAACATTTTAGGACAAACTCATCAACATTACAAAATGAACTATATCACTATATCTCATATACTTTGAATTGAACAGTTCAAACATCACATAATGAACTATTAAAAAAATCACAAAATGAACAAAATCTCACACAAACACCCACATAGAGTAGTGAACAAAAATCCAAAATAAACAAAATCTCACACAAACACCCACGCAAAGAGGATGGTGCCCGTATGGGATGGTGCGCGCGGGGAGGGCGGAGAGGGGATCGTGTCGGCGGGGTCGAAACCTTCAAAGTGGGGCTAGGCAGCGGCGGAGGGGGAGAGGTGGTAGACAAGGAGGGAGAGGAGGTAGAGGGAGGATAATGGGAGGGCAATGAGGGTGGGTTAGACGTAGGGTTTCAGATTTAGTTTATATAGACAAAGTTTTAATGGTTGAGATTCAATCAACAAAAGAAATCAATGGTGCAGATGAAACCAAGTTGGACTTTTAAAAAAAAATCGGTACTGTTTCACCCAAAAAACCTATGCTGAGTGTGTATAAAGCAGCTGCTTAAGGCTACCTTCTTCTTTTTTGCAACCCGAGAGCAACCTGAGGAGATTTTTTCTAAGTTCGGAGCACCGGTAGATATACCGATGCTGGTACCTATATAATATACCGGTACCTATATAATTAAAGTTGGGCTGAAAACTTTTCAGCCCAATCAGTATTGGGCGGGAAATAAAATTTCGTATCATCACCGGTGTAAAAATCGGTGGCAAAACGGAATTGACAGAAATTAAAATTTCCCACCTTGGAATAGGCCAAAATTTCCGAACTTTCCAACCCTAAAAACCTTAGCACCGGTATTTCAACACAACTAACCGGTGCTGATTTTCATTTCTACTATTTTGCAATAATTAATTTAAGTACCTCTCTATGGGGAAAGTTTTGTCCATTGTGTTTAATATGAAATTGGACTCAAAAATATTCAATTCAACATTCAATAGAGCTCGTGTTTCGAAATTGTGTCTGATGGATACCCAAAAACTCTCCGATGAGTTTTGGGAATATGACAAAGTTTTGGGAACCGTTTTTCCATAGACATATGGAAAAGACGGGGCTTAATTAGTATAATATGAAGTTATGGGTTTATATTCTGCAGTTACTGCAAATGAAACATTTGAGTTTTTGTTAGAAACATTACGTATTTAGTGTTAAACATATAATTTACTCCCTCCGTTAATGTTTCAAAGTTAAATTTGATTAACTTTGACCCTAAATAAAAACTAATATACGTACAATAAATATATCATGTGAGATATTGTTAGATTCATTTTAACATCTATTTTCTAAATATCATATTTTTATACGAAATTTTTGTATGTAGTTAGAGATATTGACGGTCAAACACGATCATTGAAAACCATAAAAAGTAAATGAGTCAATAATCATGGGACGGAGGGAGTATATGTTTACTCTAAATATGTTATGTTTCTAACCAAAACTAAAATACTGTAGGCGTGTGACTTTATCCAAATAGCTTATAACCCGAATTTGACCCGAATTTTTAAATTACTTTAAGCCACAAATATTAATCTATTTTTGGTAAATTGTACTTGAGTCACTGGTGTTTCCATAACTTATGGAAAGATGTTATTTTAAGAAACGGACTCTTACAATATATGAAATCAAATATCGAATTATCTCATTTGTTATATTAATTATAAAATGACCTTATCTTAAAGGTTAGGCAAAGTCTTGGGAAAGACCGTCTTTTCATAACCTTATGGAAAGACGGGGTTTAATTACAATAATAAAAGGTAAAAGGTCTAAGTTGCAATATTAAAGTTTTATTATACAACATGTAATAGTCATAAAGTTTATAACCCGATTCATACAACCCGAAAATTTTATCTTAATTTGTTCTAATTTACGCTTTAAACCTTGGTCTTTCCATAACTTATGGAAAGACCGTCTTTCAAGAGACGTACTCTAAAGTTAAGTGATTTAAAAAAGAATTTGATTTTTAAATTTGATTTTTTTCGAAAAAATAAATTTGATTATCTGAAAGTAAATGTTAATTGGAAAGTTTGGCAAGAGTAAAACAGTGGCACCACATTTGTAAAGAATGACTTGGGCTACTACATCTCCACAAACCTCCCTCTCCTTCAATCTCTTCCCATTTTGCCTACTTCTAAACTTTCTACATGTTAGAGTCTCATATTGATGGTTCACAGTCATATAACTCAATATATAAGATTATGGGTTACCCCTACATAGTACTAATTTATTTTATGATAGGAGCTCATAATTCTAATATGGTATCAGAGCTCAAACTTGGTCTGTTACCCCCTTTGGTCCACGTTTGCGCGATGATTCATACCGCATTGGTGGTTGACGTTCATATAACTCAATATATAAGATTATGGGTTACCCCTACATAGTACCAATTAGTTTTATGATAGGAACTCATGATTCTAATACTACCGCATGAAATTGAATTTAGAATGTAAAATGTTGAATAAGTTGATGAAATTAAATGAGTTTTACCAAAAATGAAAAGTGTGTCAATGTAAAAGATCACCCAAAAAAAATGTGCCAATAATAAAGTAACACGAGAGTATTTTTTTTACTCCGCCTAGGTATCCTAATTCCTCTTAAACACTTTTGAAAGATACTTTATGTCACACTATTTAAGAATCTGACACAGATTTATTGTTTATTAAACTCAGAGTTAGTCTCTTGAAAGATCATTTTTATAAATTATGAAAATAACAAAGTTTAAACAGCAAATTAGAAGAATTGAGATAAAATTTTCATGTTTCATTAATCGAATCATAAACATATAACTACTGTACATTGTATAATATATTTTTAATATTGCAATTAAACTTTTTACCTTTCTATTTTTCTAATTAAACTCCGTCATCCGATTAAAAAATTAAACACTTTTCCTTTCACTAAACACTAATCAGAAAAATAAAAGTATATGCATACCAGTTTATTTTTTGTTCGGTTCGTACTCCATTGTTCTCATTTTTCAGTCAAGTCACATGTTCGATAGTAAATATTAGGGTATTATACAAATATAATATGGAGAAAGTGCAGATATAACCCTCAATTAATTTTTAGTGCAAATATAATCCTGACTATTTAATAAAAGTGAAAATATAACCCTGTGATTAGGGATGATCATGGGTCTAGGACCCGACCCAGACCCACAGGGTCTAGACCCATTGGGTCGGGTATGGGTCCAAA
>JAUOBV010003461.1:0-10773 GCA_032360425.1 Rubia occidens
ACAAATTATATCTCTATCCTTCTCAAGCTCAATGGCAATTTGGTCTATAATTTTTTCCGATGGCTGAAAGCCATCTGGCAGTTCAGAACAACTATTGGTGTCATCTTGCGGTACTACATCTGAATTCAATAATGAATTATCAGTGCTTATATCTCCTGATTCTTGTTCAAAATGAGGTATTCTTGATAGAGCATCTGTTTCTCTATTATCATTCCTTAGTTTGTACGGAATGTCAAAACTCATACCAAGCAATTTGGTCACCCATTTATACTGAAGAGAATTAGTTAGCTTCTGTTCAATCAAATATTTCAAACTCCTGTGATGTTTTGATAGTAAAATAATTTCCAACCAGGTAGTGTCTCCATTTATCTACTGCCATTACTAAAGCCATGAGTTCTTTCTCATAAGTCGACAATTACTTGTTCTTCTGAGAGAAAGCTTTACTGAGAAAAGCAACAGGTTGCATTAAAACAACACCCATCCCTTCATCACAAGCATCGACATCAATAATAAAAATATCCTTGAAATTAGGCATCTTGAGTACTAGAGCAAATGTCATTCTTTGTTTAAGTATTCTAAAAGCCTGATCACCATCCTTATTTCACAAAAAAAGAATCTTTCCTAGGTAGAAGATGAAGGGGTTTATAGATAATACCATGCCCAGATATAAGTCTTCTATTGTAACCTGTTATACCCAAGAAACCACTCAATTCTTTAACTTTTTTAGGTGTTGGCCAGTTGAGAATGCATTCAATTTTACTTCCATCCATTTTCACACCTTTCTTTGAAATGATATGCCCCAAATACTCAACTTGTTTAGCAAAGACAAATTTGGATAGTTTGGCATACAATCTATAATGCTGTAATATAGACAAAACATTTTTCAAATGTTCACAATACTCTTCCAATGTTCTGCTATATACAATAATGTCATCAAAGAAGACTAGCACATATTTTATGAGAAGAGAACTAAAAATATGATTCATCAATCCCTGGAAAGTAGCTAGAAAATTTTTCAAACCAAAAGGCATTACAATAAACTCAAAGTGTTCCTGATGTGTCTGAAATGCTGTTTTGTCAATGTACTATTTCCTCACTCGGATTTGATGATACCCTGCCCTTAAGTATAGTTTAGTAAAGTATCTAGATCCATCTAACTCATCTAACAACTCATCAATAATAGGGATAGGGAAAACATATTTTACAGTTCAGCTATTACCTTTCCAATAGTCAATGCACATTCTCCATGTACCATCCTTCTTCTTCACCAACACCATAGGAGAAGCATAAAGACTATTGCTAAACTAAATGATTTGATTATCAAGCATGTTTTTCACCTACTTCTCTATCCCAGTTTTGTAAGTGTGAGGATACCAATATGGTCTGATTTTAAAATGTTGAGAACCAGGTTTTAAAGCGATTTTGTGATCAATAGATCTCTCAGGTGGTTATTCCAGTGGAAAGGAGAAAACAATGCTAAACTGAAATAGAACCTGTTTGATGTTCTTTGGTAACTCCAAGTTCAGAATTTCAGTTAGTCAATTTCCATCATTAAGAGCAGTAGCAGTCCTTAAAATTCCTGTTAACACAGCTTCATCCTCCTCTAAGTCCTCATTTGTGGCATTCAAATCATATGGAACCTGCATTAAGAATAATTTTCTTTTTCTGCTATCAGACCTTTGAACCCGTTTCACCAAATTGATGTCTCAACTCCGTGGATCCTTTTGAAAACTAATGATAATTCTTGCTAAAAAATTATATACTTTGATGTTTGAAATAAAATGTAATAGGGACAAAACACTTCACCCAGTCCAGTCCCAAAATGATATCAACCCCTCCAAGCTACATTACTTTCAAATCAAATAAGAATTGTCGATCTTTGATCTTCCATAAACCTGTGGACACAACCCTTTTCCATAAACTTGACTTCCATCTGCAATTGTGATTAAAAATGGCCTGGTTCTTATTACTGGAAGCTTAGCCATATCACTTAGTGCAGGATCAATAAAGCTATCTGTATATCCTATATCAGTCAATATGCTCACCTGAATCTCTTTAACCCAACCATTCAGTGTCAAAGAATTAATTCTAGAACTCCCATTACATCCCGCAGTGTTCAATGAGAGTTGTTCAGGTTCCACATCCTCCATTCCCTCTTGTTCCTCTGATTCTTCAGCTATAATTTCCCTCGCATCTAAGTATTCACAACCAGAAATCTGCTGAACTTGCTTAAACCTTCTCTGATGACCTGGTGCAAGTTTATCTCCTCATTTGTAGTACATATTGTGCTCTCTTCTGAACTATAATTCTTGTGGGAAAATCCTCTTAAATTTATCATTAAAATTCCTTTTATCCATAGAAACTGATCTCCCTACTTGTCTATCCAAACCAGTTCTCCATCCACCATATTCATTCCTAGATTTATTATCTTTCATCTGCTACTTCATCCTCTCATTAGACCCGTTGTTCCAATTTTGATTAACAGGTAACATTCCTTTATTTTTCTTCTGCTGAGCATTCAAATTAATTTCCTGCAGATAAGCAATTTCTATTTTATCTTGCAGAGAATATGGTTTAAATAGCTTGATCATCCCTGATTGTCTATCCAAACAAATTCTCCATCCACCCTTTTCATTCCCATGTTTATTATCTGTCATCTGCCACTTCATCCTCTCATTAGACCTGTTATTCCAATTTTGATTAACAGGTAACATTCCTTTATGTTTCTTCTGCTGAGCATTCAAATTCATTTCCTGCATATAAGTAATGTCTATTGTATCTTGCAGAGACTCAGGTTTGAATAGCTTGATCGTCGGTTTCAGTTCCTCTTTCAAACCACTCACAAAACTAGACATGAGAAATCTCTCAGACAAGTAAGGATGTTTCCCAATGATTAAAGATCTTTATTTTCAAACATTTCTTGGTAATCTCTTACTGAGCATGTTTGATAAAATTCATTGAATATCTCAACTTCATCATGAACTCCTATATCAGAAAACCTTTTCAAAACAACCTCACATATTTAGTCCATGTACTAATTCTCCTAACTAGTTTCTCATTTTGAAACCAAATCTTTGCACGATCTTTAAGATATATTTCGATTGCTTCTACCCTTTGTGGATCATCTATCTCATAGTAACTGAAAATTTTCCATAGTTCCTTAGCCAATCTACCGGTTTATCTCCAGAGAAAACACTCAATTCAATTTTAGGTTGATTGTTTCCTAAGCTTAACCCTATCTTGTTTCTCCAAACTCCTCCATCATTAAACACAATCTTAGGGTTATTAATTACAAGAACCATACCTCTAGTGTGAATTGGTGTCTGGAATTGAAATCCGGCCTAGTTCTTGTAGGAGAACTGCATGAGCTTCCTGCATCTTGCTCCTTCATCCTTTCTTTGAGCATTTCTGTCAACATTGCATCATTGCTTTGATTTTATCATCCGACGAAGTCTTCCTTTTTGTAAGCTCTGTGATTCGGCCAGTTAAATCCAATTTGAGTTCCCGCATGGCCACTTTGAACTCCCCCTGATTCTTACAGCTAAGCACTAAGCCCTGCTTCAGTTCTTGTGTGCTATTGTGGAAATTGGCTTCCACATATTTCAGATAATTATCCACCGTCATGTATCACATATTATCCGCCATGAATTTGCTGAGGAGAGAGTGACTATGATACCACTTGTTAAGAATGAAGAAACTTGAACGAAATTCTAATCGTAACCAAAAGATTTTAGGAGAGAAAAAATAGCTGATGAGCAATTTGTTTACATCATTACAATTGATCAAACTCTTCATGAAAAACTATCATAAAAATGATACATTTTGCACCCACTTTTTGGCGAAATTACATATCTCATTCTTTTTTTTTTGTAAATTGTTCCCAAAAATTTGCTACATTATTACAAAATGTTCTCAATTTATTCTCAAATACTATTAGCAGGATTAAGTGAGTCAAGATTGAGTCTGCCTTTCTAATGATGATATTGTCACTATTGGGAAGTAGGGAGCTGGAAAGTAGGGACGATAGAAGTAAAATGAATATGGTTAGATTGATGGTGTTCGAAACATGGTGGAGGAGGTTGTAGAGAAAAAACGGGAAAAAAGGAAAATTAAAAAAATAATTAGTTTCACCTCAAAGTTGTTAAATTATAATTTTTAAAATCTTGGTAACTATTGATGCGTCCGTCAATTTACTTAAAAAGTGTTATGTTCGATAAAGGAACCAATTGAGAACATTTTTTAAAAAATAATATGAGAACTTTTTAGGAACATGGTGCAACAAGAGTAACGATACCTGTAATTTCACCGAAAAGTGGACATATAAACTGTCATTTTCTCAAAAACTAACTGCTGCTATCAAGCATCATATATGCAAATTAGATAACAACCTAACTGCTCTAACCATCTTCTTAACCACCTTCATCAGCAACCGAAATAAAATGCTCTTCTTTTTAGCTCTGCTTCCTTCCTTTTCTGTATCTGAACATTTTCTTCTTCTATTAACAAGTAAAAAAGACTAGTTGACCCATGTATTTTATGACACATTCTTTGGGGCAAGCCCAGTCCTCTTTTTTGGACCATTTAAGTAGTTGAGCCTGTTTCAATGGTATACTTGCATAGTGATTTGGGCCATGTAACTACGAATTCAAATTTATGTCATTCTAAGTTACTAAACCAAGCCCAATCATTCTTTTCACCATCGAAGCCAAGAAACCCAACCAGCTCCTCCACTTACTCAATCTGCATTTATGGAGTGCTTGTATAATGGCTTCGGCCATGTGAATGAAAATACAAGTTTAGGCCATCCCTAATTCGCGAAGTTCAACCAGCTGCTCAATCTGCAATAATGGAGAGCTCTAATAATGACATAGCTCAATAAACATAGATGCGGAGCACTTTTACCTCCGCTTCAAGGAGAATTGGTGCAACTCCAAACTCAAATGGACAGAGATCTGATCAAACTTGCTTGAATAATGATTTGTTTCCAACCTTTTTTTCCGAACAGGGTTTCTAACCACTCTTTCAAACAGATGATGGTATTCCTCTCCACTTATTGTATTCATTATGTTTTTATCTTTTTGAACTGTAGTATTTTATTACGATTTTATTGAGGAAGTTAGTTAAGATGAGGAATTTTCTAACTACACTATTCAATTATTTTTTGGTTGTCCCACTTGAATGGAGATATCTGCATTGGATACTATCCAATCCACATGGCATTGCAAAAGAGCAATAAAATGAAAATTCTAAAGCAATAGAATTGGTGAATAATTACTAACATTTAAAGTGTAATTTTAATTTTTTAAAATTTTTCCTTTTAGTTACAGTTTCATGATTGTTGAAAAAAAATTATTAGCTCAAATAACTTAAGTGAAATTCATATATACTAATCTTCTTTCACATCATTTGCTGCACCCATCCACAAAAAAAAACTTATGTTTCTTCCAATCTTCTTTTCTCCATGTGGGGAGTTGGGGAAGGAACTATTTATTATAATTGATGTTTTTGTGTTATTGAATAAGTGTGTAGTTTATTTTCTTATATTCATTTTGTTCATTGACCTGATCGATTATACCGTTTTGTTCATGATAATAACCCGATTTAGTTGTTTGGGTCAATATTTTTTCTCGATCGGGTTGTACAAATTGTGGGTTTGTGATTTTCTTTGTGTTTTCCTTTGGGGTTCCATTTATCTGGGTTCGTCAATTTGTGTTTTCAAAAATATTTATAGTTTGGACAACATATGTCGTGGTTTGGATCAAGTGGTGTTACAGTTTTATAAGATTTTTGTTTGGTGCAGTGATTGATGCTTGATACACTCCTCTTCACCAAGTGGTATGATTTACGCATGAAGCAAGTTAATATTCCCAAGGGCGATATTACACTTTTTTTTATTGAATTTTTAATTTGTAATAGTACAGACAATCAATCTGCTTGACATTTAATTTATATTCTTGCAATATATTGATTATTGCTAGAGACTAGGTAGACTAGATGTCAATTCCACACGCTTTAATCGTCGCTGGGTGCTTTTTCCAGCATTAATGAATTATGATTTAGAAAAAAGGAATTCATAAATAATTTTTAAAGGATAACTAGAAAATTTTAAATGGAAATAACCATGTGATGATAAAGTTTATGAATTTATATTAGTCTAAACATTATACTATTTTTTATCATTAAAGTCACCTGTTATGGTGGGGGTTTGGCATGAACTCCTATTAGTTTATTATAATAAAATTAAAGTATAAATAATGACGGTTAATAGCTTACCTCAAAAATCTTTCATCACCTCTTTACATTTTCCTAGTCAATTCTAAGGTGCTCAAAAATTTTGAAAAAATGAAAAGAAAATTATTACATCAGAGTGTTTATAAGTTCACAAAGTGTTATTGAAATTTGTTTCCATCTAATTAATTCAATAATTACCAAGATTTTCCAACATAACCTATCTAACAAATTATGCAATAAAATAAAACATGAACACACAAGACTTGCTTACGTAGTTCAGTGAAATTAACCTACTTCTGCGGGTCGTGGCCCAGCTCATAATAAATTCACTAATCAGAACGATATAGTACACAGTATACTATACAATTATACTTATTTTTACCTAATTATAGCACGTGGATTTTGCAAGATCCCCTTGCTACCGATCCACCTTTATCAGACTTCCTTTGACCTCGAAACCCTTCGACGATGGATCTACTTCTTTAGAGAAATTAAGGTATACGATTCTTAACTAATCAACGGGTCACAGTCTGTTGGAACATATATATTCTGGAAATCGCATTACTCTTGGAAAGATAAAAAAATCTAGATGCACATTTTCAACGTTAAGTTCGTGAGTAGCACAGTCGTGATGTATTCTATTTACAATCCATGAGTAGATTGAAAATATCCACATTTGTCTCAAAATATTCTAATTCCATATCTGCTTCTGAATAAAATCATAATCCCTTGAACATAGGGATTTTCCTTATCTCATCATATCCCTTTAAACAAACAAATATTCCATAAATCCAATTATTTAATAATAGGGATTTTCCATTAATCCAATATGCTTCAATCACACACATACACAATATTGCGATATCTTCAATTTTCCATAAGTCAATATTTACACAATATTCTTCAATCGGTTAAACCTTTAAAAGCTCCAGATTTTTGTATTTGCCAACATAGAAAGTTTTACTTTTCCAAATTAAGTGACCAGTGCCAATTAATTAATAAATGCACATCATGTGACTTTACAATCTCCTCTTTTGGCATTGTGTGGACTCAATCAATTTGGAATTAAAAACAACAAAGGAAAACTTCTAACTGCACTACATAAGTGGTGTATAACTAGCCCATAGTCTGGAGGTTGTTGGCCTTTAGGCCCAGCCCAATACTTGAACATGATGGCTAATATTCACATCACCAACGAACCGACAAAGGTAAAGCCTTGTCTGAAAGAATTGGCCACCAACCGATAAAGACGGAACCACGTTTGAAGGTTTAACCACGAATCGAGATTGTAGGAATCATGATGTTACCCACGATCTCCGACGCTAAAAATACGGAACCACGATTGCAGACATCTATAAATACAAGCAGATTAGTACTGAAGAAGGTAAGTGAGACTAAATTGAGAAATTCAAGTTCTCTACAGAAAAGACTGACTTGATTGTCGAAGTATTTTCCCCAAAATCACTTCCGGGACCTGTTTTGCAGGAGGGAATACTTCAAGGTGAACAGCTAGGGGTTTACTTGATTAGATTGCTACATCAATAATAATTCTTGAATTTTCGGAATGTTGGAACATATTCTAGTTACTGAATCTGAATTAATAAGAATGACAAAGAACACCAGAAATTCAAAAATTCCACAAAAAATAATTTTCAAAATAATATTCTCCCCCCTGGGCCATGAATATGCCAAAGGCAACAAAACACAGAAAATAAACAAAAAAGTTCAAGTAAATCTGCTCCCCTTGAAACCAAATTTGTTCTATGTTGGAACATAACCAGAGCTGAATCTTCAATCTGGTTCGAAAGCTGCAATCTGTGCCTCCAAGTGAGCCTTTTCTGCTTCAATCCTATCATTTTCTGCCTCCAATTGATGCAGCAATCTGAATAGTCAGACCCACTAACTTAACATCTATGGCTGCAACTCTGGCCCTTTTCTCTTCCACAACTGAACTTGCCTAAGAGATTCAACTCCCACAATCTCATCTTCTGACTTGGCCTTCACCTTTTCACTCCTAACCAAAGCAAAAATAAGACAAGGATATACCAGTGCATGCTTAGCCTTGGAGATATGGCTTGACTCAAAATGCTTCGCTGTATGAACAATCCCAGGTTAACTGGTTTTTATGCTCTAATACAGTACAACAACTTTGTCCTTTCCTTAGTGAGAGCAGTGGTGCTGGCGGATGGCATCCAGTAGTTAACAACCATCTGATATAAACCAAATAAATTGAAGGACACTCAGGAGTCTTACGAGTGTCCAGTTCCTAGCCATTCAGTCTTATATCCACCAAAAATCTCCGACAAAATCTAGCACCCGTGACCCTAAATTTCTCAGAAAAGACTCCAACAAAATCTGGAGTTTTCAGCCCAAACAACCTGTTAATATTCTTAGCATAAAAATTGATCACTTTGCCTCACACATTAACTCTATTAAACCAGTGGGAATCCTCCTCAAGATTTCTAGCCATCATGTTCTAGTGTACCCCATATACCAACTGCTTATTGTAGTCCTGAAAGAATGTAGCTGGTGTCTTCAGCCAAATAAAATCCAGAAAATTGGAAAATCCGCTCTCCTTGTATGCACCAAAGTCTATTGGTCTCTCATGGATTATTTTCCTTTGAGAAAACACCTTCACTATCTCCTCATAATCACCAGCATAGAAAATTTCTGACAGAGCATTAGTTACGGTTAGTGCTAGTAGGATAGGTTTCTTCTTTGGTGCATGAGTTGGTGTCTCCTTCTTGCTCTTCTTGGAAGACTAGGATGACTCGGGTACAAGATCATTCATCAATGGAATAAGTCAGATCATCCCCATGTGTTGGAACATGATCAACCGGGGTTCCAACATTGGCCTGCTCAGTAATAGGGTTATCTTTCCCTACCTTGTCCACTTCTGGTTCACCTTCATGGGTTGAGATATCATCAACCATATTTTCATCAATCCCCATATCAGCATCTATAAACCCTTGATCAAGTTCATCAATTTCCGTAGCTTCAGTAAAATCTCCCACTGCTCTCTGTGTTGGAACATATTTGACACTCTTCACACCATCACTATCTGGTACAACAATTACAGAGGGGTGCTCTTAGCACTACATTCCTCTTTTAAGATCTATGATCATTGGGTTTTATTGAGGGTAAACTTCTATAATTCTTTAACTTCTTCTCTTTTTGTTTAGATTTTTCTGACTTAGGCATCTCCAACTCTTTAATCTGAGCACATCTAGGGCTAGAAGCAGTAGAATAAACTGTAAAAAAAAATTCCTCTCTCCATCATGCTTAATAAAAAAAACCCATATCTAGCTTGGGATTACACTTTTCAACCATCTTAATATCATCAAATTCTCTAGTTACTAATTCATCCATATCCACCTCAAATAACTTCTCTTTAAGGTCTCTAAGCTTAGTAAAATCTATAGCCATATTATTTAATCTATGCCATTACAAACACTCCAACAGAGACTTGAACTCCGTACCATTAGACTTCATCTCAGGAGTACTAGAAGAATCAGGGTCTGTTACCTCAGGTTTGTAGGGTATGATCATGAGTGGACGACATGGCCTTTAAAATATTCCTTTGAACGTCACAATAGATTTGCGTGAATTATCTTAATTTCCTTGTTCAGCCATTGTAGTTTATGAACTTGAGAGTGTTTGCAGCAAGGAGAATTTTCAGTAATGGAGGGCTTGTGATTCAACACAACTCAAACTCTCAATACTGTTGTGAGTAAGAAATCTCAAAGTTCTCGACTGTAATATCTTAATAAGGCTTCTTAAATTTGAAAATGGTAAGAAAATAGGGAGTATGATAACGAAAATAAAGGGAAGGCGGAAAGATGGAAATTTTTTGCAAAGGAAATAACTTCTTCATTTTTTCACCTCTTTACCCGCACCACCTTTTTTCTTTCCCTTTTCCACTTGTGAACTCATGTCACAATTCCTTGAACTTCCAAAAAACTCTTCTCCTTCAATTTTTGTTCACATTTTCTTCTTTCTATGTTTTTGTGCTTTTCTGAACTCATATACACAAGTACAAAAAAACTAAGAACTAAATAAAATCTAATGAAAAAAACCTCAAACGTGATATGCACCTAAGTGTTGTCTGAAGAGTTCAAAGGTTGCAGTGTCCAAAGGTTTTTTTAAAAAATATCTGCAAACTGCTCAGGTGTGAGACATAGGCAACCATCACCTCCTTCCTTTCAACTAGATCTTGAATAAAATGATGCCTTATATCAATATGCTTTGTTCGAGAATGCTGAACTCAATTTTTTGATATATTGATTGCACTTTTGTTGTCACATAAAAATTTTAGAGGTGCTTTAATAATCCTATTGTCATTCAACTTTTGTATCCGCAATAGTTGTGCACAACAACTTCCAAACCAAGATACTCAGTTTCACTCTCCTGTGGTGCTTTCATGATCATCTGCATTATCAGCCTAAGCATAATCACTATAACCAAATAGATGTGAGTCTTGATTTTTAAAATATCTGATTCGGTACTTAACAGTGCCACTAACATATCAAATTATACTTTTGA
>JAUOBV010003662.1:0-15181 GCA_032360425.1 Rubia occidens
CATTTCAGCCTGGGGGCAGAATTGGAAAAGCAAGTGGGCTGATGTAGCTACAGTGATGCGGACTAAAAGTGATTAGCAGTGATATGATTCCCAGAAGAAGCATCAACTCTGCTTCTAGTTCCTCTCAATCACACCAAGATTAAAAAATAAATTAAAATTCCACCCAAGAATGTTGAACAGAGATTAAACCCACAATACGAACAGAGTAATAATCCAATTAATGTTCTCATTCAAATCGGGAAGAGAAAAAATGTATAGAATCAGTCGACGAAATGGGAGAAGGGCTTGGAAACCGGCGTCGCCATGGAAACCGATCTGACCTTGCCCCTCTAAATCTGACCAGGTTCTTAATCACCTCCACAAACAAGATTTAATGTTGATTTCAGAATGAACATTTAATGCTGACTAATTTGATACCCGATTTACAATACC
Source organism: Rubia occidens (assembly GCA_032360425.1). NCBI lineage: Eukaryota > Viridiplantae > Streptophyta > Magnoliopsida > Gentianales > Rubiaceae > Rubia > Rubia occidens. Next base: position 433 of record JAUOBV010003662.1, read on the forward strand.
CATCTGCTCACGGTGACGACGCCGGAACCCTAGTCCGCCGCTCTGCTCGCGCCACCATCTGCACAACACTCCCGCGGCGGCGCACAGTCCTCCCGCTCTGCCCGCGTCCTCGCACAATGCTCCCGCTCTACCCGTGTCCGTCGATCCAGCCCGAGCAGACAAGTGGCGCCGCCTTGGAACCCGGGTCATCGTCGGTCGCCAACGTCGACGTGCTTCCACGCGCCACCGTAGAGGCTACGGATCCGGCGGCGCCGCCTTCCACAGCTCCCGCCAATCGGAAGACAAAACAGAGTTCAGTGGGTGTGAAAACGGGGATGCAATTTACTAGGGTTTCGGTTTCGGGATTGAGGAGGAGTTGAGGAGGAGAAGAGAAGACAGAAAGTGAAGAACTGGGCGGCTAAAGGTGAGCTCGAAGAGAGTCGAAGAATAATCTCGAGAACTGGGGGGGTAAGGTCTGTAGGTTGAAGATGAGAGTGATGATGTACTGAGTTCTTCAAACAAAATGTAGTTAGGGTCAATTAATCATAATGAGTAGGTAGTTAGTTTTTATTTATTTATTTTTATTCTGTAAATACATTATTTAGTAAGGGTATTATAGGGAAGTTACATGTAGAAAATTTGCCAAAAGAGGAAATAGTCAAACTAAGCAATTTATAGTGGGACGGACTAAAAAGGAAAGTAAGCAATTTATAGCGGGACGGAGGGAGTATATTACTATGGAATCTATCATATTGATCCGTTAGAATAACCCAAAGATGAAAAATGAAGTCTAGTCATCCAAATTCAATGCTCTAGTTGTTAGCTGATCATGGGTTTAGGACCCCGACCTAGACCCATAAGGTATAGACTCGTTGGGTTAGATATGAATCCAAAAAATTTAGATTTATTAGGTCAATACTACAAGAAACATGACATTTTATCTCAGTTCTGCAGGACCTTTTACCTCAATTTTTAGTTCTGGAAGAACCGAGCTAAATACAACCGGAGTAAAGGGTATGTTTTTTTCCTCGGTACAAAATCGAGGTAAAAAAAACCTTTTACCTCAATTTTTAACTAATGTCAGCAGGTTTGTAGCCGACGTCGGTCAATGGTAGTAGGCCGACCATGGTGGATCATACCTGCGACATCACTAAAACTGACGTTGGCATACGATGGGTGAGGAAATGGAACGACGTCGTTCTTATTAAAAGTGACATCGCAAACCATTAACAATGAGATCGCACGTTGGTGTGGAACGGTGATTAATACGACGTCATTTTGAGAAGCCGGTGTTACAAAAAAAATGCCAGTTCATGCAACGTCGGTCAAGTGTCATTTTGGAACATGATTGTGCGACATTGCGGATGAATCGGTTAGATATCATTTCTCATAAAATATTATAATATTTGATGACACACCAAATCGTTCGTCGATAGTAATTACATTTTATTTTTTTAAAATGACATTACCAATATATTAAAGACTAATTTTTTTATTATTTCTAACATATCATCTTATACCATCTTTTAGTCCCCAAAACTTAAACCACGTCCTTTCAGTACCCCACAAATTCAAAAATGATTTTTTCGGTCCCTAAAACCATATTTCGGGTGGTTTTCAAGTAAACCAGCATTATTTTCCGGATTGAAGTGTTGTTTTGGTCCCTAACATATCATCTTATACCATCTTTTGGTCCCCGAGGCAAAAATCACGTCCTTTTGGGACCCAACAAATGCAAAATGATTTATATTCCGATATAGTCAAGGGTATTCTTATAATTTTACTAATTTAAAAATATTTTCAATTAAAAATTTAAAATTCCTATTTATTTTATCCTTTTTTATTTCCTTTCCATGTCTATTTTTTCTATTTCCATTTATTTGTCTATTTCTTTTCCAATCAAGCCGCCAACGAAGCCCTCACCGTCAAATTGAAACCCTCGCCGTCAAATCAAAACCCTTGATGCGCTGTCATCGGCTGTTCGAATTAAAATCCAATAGCGGTGGGGCAGTTCAAATTTAGTCAATCAAAAGATACAGAGAACAGTTGCACAACTGTTGGATAACAGTGACGGAGAAGCGTTAGCTTCGACGGATCAATACGACGGCGAGTGCGAGGGTGAGAAGGCGAGGCAAGGGAAAGGGTGAAGAAAAAAATTGATAGCAACACCGAGAGTGAAGAATCAATTCAACGATGAGGGGAGATGACAACGGTGAGGGTTTCAATTCGGCTGTGAGGGCTTCGTCGAAGGTTGGATTGGAAAAGAACTAGAAAAAAATGGAAATAGAAAAATAGACATGGAAAAGAAATAGAAAAAGAAATTGGGAATTTTAATTAAAAATATTTTTAATTAGTAAAATTATAAAAATACCCCTGACTATATTGGAAAATAAATCATTTTGTATTTGTTGGGTCCCAAAAGGATGCGGTTTTGGTCTCAGGAATTAAAAGATGGTATAAGATGATATGTTAGGGAACAAAAGAACACTTCAATCCGAAAAATAATGTCGGCTTACCTGAAAACTACCCGGAATATGGTTTTGGGGACTGAATAAATTATTTTTGAATTTTTAGGGTACTGAAAGGACGTTATTTTGGTCTCAGGGGCCAAAAGATGGTATAATATGATATGTTAGGGACCAAAAAAATAATTTAGTCTATATTGAAATACAAAAGATTGCTGTAAAATTGACAAACTGATTGTATTGATAGACTGATTGTATTGATGATTCCTTGTGTACGTTGTCCGGCATTAGCAATTGAAGGGGGACTACGGAAATGACAAGTCAATTCCGGAAGTCAATCATTAACTCTCATTATCCTCTTACAATAGATACACATGTAACAATGGATGTACAAATAATAAAGCCGCTAGCATAAGACATAAATCTTGATATGTTATGCTTGAAAGAGACGCCGCAAGATTGAATGACCAAAGTAGCAATGTCTGAATGACGAGGGACGTCGAATATTTATAAATGTTCCAGTAAGTTCTTGCCAAATGCGACTTCAAAAACCATTTGTTTATAACTTGTACTGGACGATGCACTGACCGACGTCACACATTCAACCTGTGGTCATACTAAAATTTGATTATTTTCCACAATCAGCCCTAATATCAATCTTTTTTCTCACTCCTCAAGAACATGGCATGATATTGGGAACACAATCAATATGCACTAAATAACATGTAACATAATCAACATACTTAATGAAAATATTCAATCATTGTTTAATGGGGGAAAACATGTAGAAGGTATGTTAATAAAATTGCTAAATGAACATGGAATGGAGGGAAAACTTCCTCAATTAATTTGAACCCAGAGATGCTTCATCATAGGATACTTGTTGATGTTTGGGAGAAGAGAGTAAATTGGGCTCTTGAGTAGTTGAAATGTTGTGAATGGAGAGGAAGGTGTGGAGTTGGGTTAGGAGGAAGTGTGTTGGAGATTGAGAAATGAATGGGTCTTTTTGTTGAATATGATATAAATGAGATGGGGTTGGGGGGAAAATTTGTTCAAAATTTTGGCTCAAATTTTCATTTCCCACTTGAAATTTCAATTCAACCGACGTCGGTTTAGTGTCGGTCAATGGTTTTCTATATGCGAATATTATGTGACGTCGTTTATATGGGTTAAAGTATAATTTCCAAAAAGTGTCGTAACAATCTTGCTGTTAAGATTTTGGGCCCTTCTGACAGCCTGTTTATACCAAACAGGAACAAAATACTGTTGTTCGTGCGAAACAAATTGTTATCTTCAATTTCGGATTTAGACTTCTCCCAATTCCTTGTGTTGACTTGAGTGTAAAGATGAAAAAATTCACCGGTAGTCCCAAACTCAATTATGATCTTCCCAAAAATAACCTTGCTCACCCACAACTTATACACGACGTCGGTGTTAAAGATACTGGTCCTACCCCACATAGATTTCGACAATATCTTCCGAAATGACCCTTGTATATATACTTATGAGTAATTATCTACAAGATACTGTAGACCATGTACTAGCACTTTTTAAGAAATTATGGACGGAATTTTATTATGTTTTTATTTTATAAAAAAACATGGCAATTGAAATTTCATTTGATTCTATTTGGTGGAAATTATCGTTCCCATAATGCTGATAGTAAGGGTTTGAATATAATACTAAGAAAAATGACGGACAATTACCCTGATTCGGGCCTTTGTTAGACAATACGCCTATTCTCCATTCAGGTGCATAATTAAGAAATGTAGCGAGCATTCGAGGAAGTTAGGGTCATAGCGTAGTTTTTTCAAAAGATTCGTCATACACTTTCTGAGGAGATTGTGGTCCCATTCCATTGACCATAGCATGACCAAATCGGAACATCGTGCTCCTTAGTTGGTGAATAAGATAAGGGTATCTCTAGTTTTGCATTTCGACTTCTCCCACATTGTTGGAGGGACGTAAAAGAAAAAAATTGAAAAGTGAACCGACACTCCCAAATTCGATTCCAATGTTCATTCACGGGACCTTTGATATCCCCATTCAAACTAATTAATGATCCCTTATAGTGATAATGAAAATGACATGATCCCACGAGACTTTCACAAAATCTTCCGATTAGACCTTGCATACTAGTAAGTAATCATATACAATTAACTTTAGGCCATGTATTAGCACTTTAGTGAAATTGATGGTGGGATTTTCCCTATCTTTTAAATTTTAAAAAAAACCTTGAATGTGTAATTTCGTCTGATTTTGTGAGCTGGAATTTATTTTCCAAATTGACAACGCTCATATTCAAGGTATTAATGGAATACTAATAAAATGAGGGAAGAGTACCCCGGTGACCTTGATGCATAAATCGGAACAACATGATTGCGACAATGTGATTTAGATTATTGGCTATCTCAATTTCGCATTTGTCCCCCCCCACCATCTTGGAGGGACCTAATTGTAAAAATATTAAAGTTCAGCGATTGTGTTGAAAATGATTCTAATCGAACTGGACATTAATGTAATGCATGGACATTTACAATATGAATTACTATGTCTAATTAACTGTTTACCGTTATTAATGTCATTTATGTTCATTTTGGTCAAATGAAGGCCCAGTTGATATGCTAGTGGGCTGAAATATTGTGGTCCAATATATCCATGGCCGACGTCGGTAGTATGTCGGTCAAATTTTACAAAAAACTATTTACATCCGATGTCAGTTATATAGTTGGTTTGACACATGCCTATTTGATATGCTAGTAGGCTGAAATGGTTAGGCCCACAGTTGGGCAAGACAACGTCGCAATACCATCGGTATTGTATCGATCAGGTCGACTACCATGCGACATCGCATTGGGGCGGAATTCACAAGGCTACGTAGCGACTATATATATGGAGTCCACCTCATACATCACTTTAAACACTCAACTTTCCCTCGAATTCCAACAGTTCACTAGTCCATCCTCTCAAAGGTAAGGTTTCTACATGTGGTTATTTTTTTCTTTTTTAATTTTCTAGTGAAATTGTTATGTATATGGTTTGTGAATGTGTTATTTTCTTCAAGTAAGGATGTGTCTATGGATTAGGGTTCAAATATTAGGTTCTGGGGTGTTATAATGTCGATTAGATAGTGGCTAATTATTTTTGGCTTAGGTACCCTCTGTTTGCCTGTTTTCTGCTCATAAACACGATGTCGCCTGTCCATCATTCCTACTTCGATTAGAGCAGCCTATGTTTGACATTGTTTTTTCCATAATTTTTGCATTTTATCTAGGATATGACTCACACACTAATCGGTTAACCATTCGTTTTATCGAACTGTGTGCGACGTAGCATTTTATCTAGCATCTAATGTCATCTCACACTTATCGGTTGACCTTTTAGTTTTACTGAACCCTTTCAACTTCACTTATTCATAATTTTTGTAGTTTACCTAGCATATATGTTGCCCACTTATCGGTTAACCATTCGGTTTTACCAAACCAAGTGCAACTTTTCTCTGACATGATGCATTCATATATTAATTGATTAACAAATTACGTGAATTGATTTGTAACGAATTATTAAAATATGAATTTTAGGAATCATGTCTAACAGTGTTGGTTTGCGCCGTTCCCCTATTGTGGTGAGCGATTTTATATTTACATTCACATTGTGTTTCGTTGTATTACCAATATTCTAATTTAATTTTTAAATATGTTCGTGATTAAAAAATCCATAGCGATTTGGACAATATCATTCCTCATTTCATCCATACCCTGACGCAGACGAACATCATCCAAGTTCCCATCCTGGTAAGTAATCCCCTATAACGTATTAATTTTATTTTCAAAAAATATTTCTATACTATACTTTCATATTAACATAACATGGTTTTTTGTTTAAAATTCAATACTTCCCTAGCCAGATTATAGATCTCTTACCTCCGTTTAATTTGCCTACTCTTCTCAGGTGCAACGGAAGGGTGTACCACATGCATTACTCGGAGAACAGGAGGTTGAAGACCCTGACGCCAAAGTGTTTTGCGGACTTTCTTATTTTTGAGGAACTCGGGATTGGGAACACGCTCTACTTCGAGCTGATCAATGGTGTCGGCCCTGTAGTTTTTAATGTTGAAGTTCTTCCCAATTGATATAATCAGTTATTTTTCATAGACTTTGATAGTAAAATTTATATTAAATGTTTTAATTCGTATTTGGAATAAGATTAGTATTTACCTATTTTGATATTTAATCTTTAATTTATAATCTTTTTGTTAGCTATGTTATTTTTAACGTTGTTCCATCCTTAATATTTAATCTAACATACGCACAAAGTTTTAATAGTAGCATCAGTAACAAAAAAAATAAAAATTACTGGGTGTTGCTGCAATCAGTCTGAAACTGGCAAATTGTTGTTGTAGTTTTAAAAAAATAAACTCGAACTGTTGACCGACTGCTTAGTGGGCTGAAATGGTAAGGTTCACCAAAGTATGCGATGTCGGTAAGTAGTTGACACCATGTCGCCTAATCCAACTTTGCTACAACATCACAAACATCAAGGCAAAAAACAAATGGTTCAAAACAACGTCATTTCAAAACAGGTATAAATAGGGGAACCCGGACAATCAGTTCAACCATATATTCACAAGTTTCCCTCAAATTCTAACAGTGTTCAACTTCCTCCACATCTTATATACTCAAGAAAAAGGTTTGTTCTTCCCTATCTCCTAACATTTAAGTTTTGGAATTCTTACTTTACGATGTTCGATCCGTGGTCTGTGAATGTGTTTTGATTTTTTGCCTCTCTAGTTTTGTCTCAGATTTACGAGAGTGTGAAATTTCCTTAACTTTAAACATAGGTACAATGTTTTGGTTTGTTTCCAAAGGGTTTTTGTTTACTTTGATGTTCATTAACCTTAATTTTTTTGATTTATGTGTTTTCTCACGTAACTTCCTCTGATAGACGAGACGTCGCTATTCTGTCTGCCACAAATCTGTTCATGCAATTATAGTACGACGTCACATATTCTTATTTCCAGTGGCCTATTCTTCGGTTTGTGATGCCGCACTATTGTCACATGACCTTCGGTATGACCAAAATATTACTGACGTCGCATTATGACATCTAAGTGTACAATTGTTATGAATATGTGACTTCGGTCTTGTGTCGATCATGTCTTTGGCTTAATCGGCCAATATGTGAAGTCGCAGTTACACGTCAACCATCTCACTGCTTAAGGCTGACATGCACTTGCGACGACATTTCCGACATAACTCGATGCATTCCATAGGGCAGTTCGCACTTAACATTTTCTCTTTTGATGTAGAACTAATGGCTAGTGAAGGATCGTCTAATCCACCTTTTTATGATCTTTCGCCAACATACATACATACATACATATATATATATATATATTTACTAGCTAACACATTATCACACTTTATAACAAATAATTACTTTAGTTTTCATACAATTCACCCCACAACATCGAACCCAGAGCTTGTTTTCTTCGACCTCAACCATAATACGATGGCTCTTGATAGCCCACATTTCCACTATACTCTCGAGCAGTAGAACTTTGGGAAAAACCCTACTTTGGTAAACAAAATTAAATAAATTTTATTTGTTGACAAATGCATATATATATATATATATGCATATTTCTAAGTAATATTTTTTAATGTGAATCAGTACATCACGTGTGAAATTATACCACTCTTGCGGACTTAGAAGACCCTCGTAGTGTTGAGGTGCTACAGGACAGAGTGGCGTATGAACTACTCGGGGCAAGGTAGGATCAAGGCCATTTCCCCAAAGAGTTTTATCGAGTTCCTTATGGGAAACAACCTATGCACTGGGGACACCTTGTTCTTCAAGGTGCTAGAAGCTCAAAGGCCAGTCGTCTTCAAGGTCATCACTGTCCGAGTTGATTTAGTTTATTGTATTTTCAATTATGTTGGAACTTAGATAATTATTTGAATTTATGTACAATTTGTATGGATATTTGAACATTATATAGTTTATTGTGTATATGTATGATTTGATTTGTGCATGATTTTATAAACCTTTTACATACCCTTAAATTAATTGTGATGACGGGATATTAGGAGGAGAGAGATGCCAAAAAGGGGAGAAGCGCACGACCACCATTTTCTATTTTAACATTTTTCTAACAATGTGAAATTAGCCCAAAAAATGCATCTTTTACATGCTACGACTTCGGTAGTCAATCTAAATACATGTCGGTGCAAACGACGTTTAATTCAAAATCGAGCTGTCTAATAAAACATGTGCGGCATCACACATGTTTCGGTAACATTATTTACTTCATTTTTTTAGCCTTTTACTTCGGTTCATCTAATAACCGAGGTTAAAAACCAACTATTTACCACAATGTTTTTTGTAACCGAGGTAAATAATGTCTTTTACTTCGAAATAAAAAATAATTTAGGTAAAAGAACTTTTTACCTCTGTTATTTGGTGTTAACATAAAAATCATGGTAAAAAGGGGTGAAGTAAGAGGTCATTTTTCCTGCAGTGTACCCTGAGATAACCCAGGTAGAGTCGTAATCTGGTTGAGTTTTATAGTGTTGATCTTCCCCGAGTAGTAAGAGAGTTTTGAGAAATTAATTCTTTAACTTGATGCTCTTTGATAGATCCCAATAAAAGTCATAAGGTTTTGTAAGATTTTCTTTGTACCTTTGATAAAAAAGACTAAATCATCTGCATATGAAAATTGGGTGAGTTACTCAGTACCCCTATGAAGGTTGAACATTTTAAAGTTCCCATTTTGAAACTTAATTTGGATGTTTCTAATAAGCAATTCAGTTAAAATGTTAAAGAGAAATGGGGATAAAGGGTCCCCCTGTTTGAGTCCCCTAGTAGAGTTGAAAAAAACATCGCTACCCCATTACAATCACTGAGAACCAAGCACCATTCAAGTTGTTCATGATGAGTTTCACAATGTGTCCATGGAACCCTAACCTAATCAATAAAGTGTTTAGAATAGTCCATGATACCCTATCAAAGGCCTTTCATCATATCTAATTTTAGTATGAGGTTCAGAATTTCAATTTCTTTTCGAGCATTGTAATAGCCTCTTTCATTATTAGAATGTTGTCATTTATATCCATGTCAACAAAAAAGGATGAGTGCTCTTTGAAAATGATTAATTCCACAACTGGTTTGATCCTGTCAATCATAATCATTGCCATTATTTTGCTACTGAAGTTTGAAAGGCTGATCAGCCTAAATTCAGAGAATGTGACTAGGGTTTTAGTTTTGGGTATCAATGCTATCAGTGTGCTCCCTAGACTTTTGGGGGCAGGGGCTCCCGATTTGAAATCCAAAACAACATTCCTCACATCAGTCTTTATCACATGCCAATATGTCCTATAGAAACTCCTAGAAAAGGCATCCAAGCCTGGGATTGCAGTATCACTTAGGTAAAAACCGCAACCTGTGTTTCTTCTAAGGTGACTGGCTCTATCATTTTATGATTTTGAAGATCAGAGATGGAAGTTTTAATGGCTTTTAGAAGGAATTTATCTTCTAAACCAGCTGGGTCTATATTTTCATTAGTTAGAAAGTTTTGATAAAAAGTTACTGCAGCATCACCCAATGTTTATTAGCCCCGAATCCAATTATTATATTTATCTTTGATTTTATAAATTCCAAGCCTCGAGTGTTTTTCCCTTCCAAAGTGATGAAAATACTCCGTCTGAGAATCACCATTTTTTTAGCCACCTAGCTCTAGTTTTCTGCCTAAGGAATACATTTTGTTCAGAAAACCTCTTATTAAGTTTAGCCCTGCTTTGTGTAAATTAGTCATGTCCTCTACTGAGTGAGATCGATCATAAATAATTCCAAGCTCAGCTACCTTTTTTCCATCCTTTTGAATATTATCAGTTAGGTTACCAAATACATTTTTATTCCCTTGAGAGATAGAAAATTTGAGCCTTTTGAGTTTAAGGAATAGCCTTAGTTATCCCTTTTCAAACATAGGTTCATCCCACTAGAGGATATGATCTCCTGAAAATTAGGTCTCAGCATCCACCTATCCTAGAATTTAAAATGCTTAGGAAAGGTAACCTTTTCATTTTTTAGTTCCACTAACATGGGGGAATGGTCCGATGTGGTCCTATTTAAGATTTACACCGAGGATGTACTAAAAGCCAAGGTTAATTACTGATTGACTAGGATCCTATCAAGCCTTTTGGATGTTGGTTGTTTCCCCCTATGGTTATACCAAGTAAATATGTTCCCAATAGTACTTAATTTAGCCACGGAGTTAGTACTGATGAACTCATTAAAATCATTTATAGATCCTAAATCAGGCTTAGCCGGTCCTGAGTTTTCAACAGTCTCTCTAACAACGTTAAAATCTCCACCTAGTAAGGTAGGACTTTGTGAGCTAATAAAGGTGATTTCTGTGTACAGTTCATTTCTAAGGGCTCTAGATTGCAGGGCATATACAAAGAAACCAATTATGGAAATATAAGAGTCCTTTAATTCGATCTTAACCTGGATAAATTGTGTGCTCTCAATTATCAAATCAATTTTCATTCTACTTGAGTGAAAGAGCCATATTTTGGTGTGTGAGGAACTTAAAACATGTATGAAGCCTAAAGTTCTTTTAATATCAATTTTCATGTTCATGATTATCTTAGGCTCAATGATTACTAGCATGTCCAGCCTCAATATCTTACTTGAACATTTGAGTCTAACCTTAGAGTTAAGGATGCCTCTAACATTCCAAACAAGCAGTTTAATTGTCATCTAAAACCTTTTTTTCTAAAGCTAACCAGATGCTCCGCTTAGGAGGATGATTGGAGTTCCTCAGTGGAATTTCCAGAAGCTTCGAAGAATTATTGTCATTCTCATGTTCCCCATCTCTGTTCCATATTATGTTAGCTTATCCCGAGTTAATTCCCTGCACAGGAAAAAAGAATGCTTAACACTTGAATTTGTTGCCAGTTTAGTGGATAAAATGTTATAAGTAAGGGAGTAGTTTGTGTGCTTGGAGTACAGAGTATCATATGAGAAAGTAGGTTGGTAATGTTCTCTGAGAGGAGATGAGGGTGTTGTGTTGTAACTTCTGTAGCCCATTGTGTCTTCTACGATCAGATGATCCAAGTTGTAAATATTCTCATCATCATGGTTGCCTTGTGGAGTGTCCAACATTTTTTCTTGTCGAATCTCAATTTTTTGTATGTTTGGCTCCAGGTTCTGCTTTATATGTTGCTGCACAGTTCTATTAGCTCGGCCCATAGATTCATCGATGTAAATACGATTGTTTACAGGATGAGGACTGTGCTCAGCTTCTAATGTGGAGGTGATCATCTTCATGGTATGAGATTCATGCTGTGGATTCATATGAGCACAATTTGGTTTCCCTGAGAGTTCTTGAATGGCATTCGTTATCGGTACATTCCTCAAAATCCTGACGGATTGCGAATCTATTGCAAGTCGATGGTAAAAAGGAGCTTGAGGGGGAAGAAGGTGATTTTGGCACAATATCAACTAATGGAGATGTACAATTATTTTAGCTGCTGGTGTGCAATTACTTCTTTGGAAGCTGGGGCATCAGTTTCTTTAGTAAATGGGTGATAAGATATCAAAAATGTCATTTATTATTATTTTTCTATTTTAATATTTTTAGGAGGTCAACATTGTACTCTTTTTTCCATTGGGTTTTTTAATGAGATAATGTGATCATTTTGGTTTATTATTATTATTATTAATAAATCCATAAACTCAGTCATGTCGACTTAGAAGAGTTTTGGTAATATTTTAATTAGTGTTTAGAATATTCAGTTTTATTTTAATTAGAATTAGATTTGGTAAAATTAGATAAGATAATATTTTGTTAGGAGGCAGCCGAGATATAGATTAACATGGTCAGGCTATAGATTATGGATAGCCAAGTTTATTTTATTAGAATAGGTAATATTATAAGCTCTGTACGGCCAGATTTAGGTTAGGACTAGATATTTAGTTAAATAGATATTTAGTTAAATATGGTTTTATCTTCTTAAATCTTCCATAATTCTTTTCAGTTTCTATTTGTACTGGCAAAATTTTACCCTATAAATAAAGGGGTTTGGCCAACATTATCTTTACACACCATCTTCTTCAACAATTATATTCAAACTTTTGAGACATTCTCATTATTTTCATTGCTAAGTGTACCCTGCGGGCTAGACGCTGCAATTCGTGCAACTTGAGTGGTTGGGCGAGATTCCCATTCAAGTTAAAGATCCAATATTCCGCAATCCAAAGTTTTTGCAAGAAGGTACATATCAAAACCTTTAACTAAATATTTATTACAAAACAGGTGCCAAATAATCATGCGTCGAACACACGACAAACATGCACGTTTCAGCTAAATACTTGTAAAATACATGGAAATTAATTAAAAGAAAAAAGTTTATAAATGACCTTCAGTTCTTTGAAAAGAGCAGAAACAACCCCGAGTTCTTTGTAAGTGCCAAAATGACCCTGGTATCGTGTGAAAAGTTGGTCAATGTAGGTCTTTGCTGGATTGACTAGAATTCAAAACCCCTTTCCACCTAATTGATTGGTATGTGTAGATCGACCTTGGTGAAATATATTTTTTCCCCTTAGATTTAGGCGGCGAGAAGTTCAAAAAGCTTATTCATCATACCTGGCCAAAAAAGAAGCCAAATTAATGATTTAAAAATAATATCACCGTTAACTAAATTTTTAGTGAAAAATATGTGCCAAATAATCACGCGTTGAATACGCAACAAACACGCACATTTCAACTAAATACTTACAAAATACATGGAAATTAATTAAAAGAAAAAGCTGACCTTCAGGTTTTGAAAAGTGCATAAACAACCCCGAGTTCTTCGTAAATGCCAAAATGACCTTGGTATTGTCTGAGAAGTTGGTCAATGCCAGTCTTTGCCCGATTTTCTTGAATTAAAAATCCCTTTCACCTGATTGATGAATATGGTATGTGGAATTAATTTCGGGTTGCATGATATGTTTCGATCTCGACCTTGGTTAAAGAGTCATTTTTTATAGATTTAGGCGGCAAGAAATTCAAGAAGCTTATTCATCACAATTGACCAAAACAAATGCCAAATTAATGATTTAAAAATAATACACCTTTAACAAAAATTTTAGTGCAAATTACGGCCAAATAATCACGTGTCGAACATGCAACAAACTTGCACATTTCAACCAAATAACAAAATACATGGAAATTAATTAAAAGAAAAAAGTGTTAAATTGACCTCCAGTTTTTTGAAAAGTACAGAAACAACCCCGAGTTCTTTATATATGCCAAAATGACATTGGCATCGTTTGAGAAGTTGGTCAATGCCGGTCTTTACCAGATTGACTGGAAATAAAAAAACCCTCACACCTGATTGATGAACATGGTATGTGTAATTAATTTTTGGTCCCATGTTATGTTCCGAGTTCGACCTTCGTGAAAGATTTATTTTTCTTAGATTTAGGCGGGAGAAGTTGAAGAAGCTTATTCATGACAATTTACTAAAACACGTGCAAAATTATTGACTTCAAAAATAATATCACCTTTAACTAAATTTTTAGTGCAAAACACATTCCAAAAAATCATGTTACGAACACGCAACAAACACACACATTTCAACTAAATACTTGCAGAATATATGGAAATTAATTAAAAGAAAAGTGTAAAAATGACCTCTAGTTTTTTAAAGTGCAGAAACAACACCAAGTTCTTTGTAAGTGTCAAAATGACCTGGTATTGTTTGAGAAGTTGGTCAATGTCGGTCTTCGCCGGATTAACTGGAATTTAAAAAACTGTTTCACCTGATTGATGAACATGGAATGTGGAATTAATTTTGGATTGCATTTTATGTTCCGATTCGACCTTGGTGAAAGATTCATTGTTCTTAGATTTAGGTGGCGAGAAGTTCAAGAAGATTATTCATCACAATTGGCCTAAACACATGCCAAATTAATGATTTTAAAAACATATCACCTTCAACTAAATTTTTAGTGCAAAACACATGCCAAGTAATCACTTGTCGAATGCGCAACAAACATGCACGTTTCAACTAAATACTTGCAAAATACATAGAATTTAATTAAAAGAAAAAGGTGTTAAAATGACCTCTAGTTCTTTGAAAAGTGTAGAAATAATCTCGAGTGCTTTTTAAGTGCCAAAATGACCCTGATAATTTGGTAAGTTATTCAATGCTAGTCTTCGCCAGATTGACTAGAACTAAGAGCCCCTTTCACCTGATTGATGAACATGGTATGTGTAATTAATTTCGGGTTGCATGTTACGTTCCTAGTTCGACCTT
>JAUOBV010003765.1:0-15177 GCA_032360425.1 Rubia occidens
AACCCGACCTGTTTTAACCCGACCTGTTTCCAACCCGACCCGAACCCGACACGATCACCCGAACTGACACCACTAGTAATAAGGTAAGGTGTCAACCATTTCGAAGAACGTCAGCGTAATGGATATATTATATACTGGAACAATAGATTTCCAACTTTCCTAGGTAACTCTTATTCTCGGTAATGAGCATGTGAGTGATTGGTTGCATGAGGACCCATATGTTCTTCTGAACACCTGAGGGGAAAACTTTAAAGTCCTAAAATTGAAAAGGCCAAGGACAAACAAATTTTTGCTTACCAATTACTAAAGTAAATTACCCCAAAAAGGAGTAGATTCCGTCGTTAGCTTAATGTCATTAGTTCTTGCATGGTGGAAGTGTTACTTTACTTAGAAACAGACCCTACATTTACCACTACAGTCCTCGTAGAGTCATTTTCTTTACTGTTTCTGGTGACCTCCCCCTTTGTTCTTTACTATTTTTCACTTTCCTTTGTTCTCGTCTTAGTTACATTTTTGGTCAATGGGGAAATCATTGCAACAGTGCACCTCACCCCACCTCGGAACAATGCGAAAAATTCAAACACAATGGACACAATGAGTTTGGAGGTGAATTGCCCGGCGAAGACTGCGCTGAGCTAAAAACACCACACGCAGATGAGCCAACGCTGGAGAAGAAGACTAATAGATCTGGTCGACCTCCAGCTAGAGAAAAAAGTTGGGTTAGTTTGTGCCGGAGCTTGACTAGTGTTAATCAGACAGATGGCATTGACTTGAGGGAGCTGACCGAACCGGGTCCCCGGAGAATGGTCGGTGACGAGTGGAAGAATATAATAGGTGCATCATGGTGGCACCTTAAGTGATGGTAGAAGGTTTTTTTAACAGTGATAGGTGGCTCTGGCGGTGATTAGTGGTTCCAGGTGGGGGGAGGGGTCTCCCGGCGGTGGTAGCTGATTTTTGGCAGTGAAATCCTAATGATTGTTGGCAGCCGATAGGTAGCTCCGGTTGTGGTTGGTGGTTCCCCGTAGTGGTAGCCAATTTCCAGTGGTGGTCAGCATCTTACATAGGTGCTCGGTGACAACGATATATTCCCTATCTTAGCTCTTCTGGAAACTCATGCCGAGAGCACATCCAACATAACGTCTTTTCTCAGCACATCCCTTAAATTTATTCCTCTACATGCATAATTTCGTTGTCCCAAATATATTCTTTATGGTCACCTGTAGCCACGACAGCCTCGTGGTGGCTGCGGTAGAGATACGATACAATTTGTTTTAGTAGTGGTGATAGATTACTGGCATTATTCAAAATAGGTCATCCTGTGGTGAGTACATGGCCTGGGTCACTAAAATAGGAAAATGTTTCTTTTTGTGATAGTAGGTATTTGACAAACATAGTTTTCTAGTGCACAACAGAGTTCTCACTAATTTAATACCTACTTATGAGTGATAGAGGAATTGCGCTGAAGTTTGACTTCCTTGATGAAAAAAGAGGTTATGTTATGTTTGATTTTAGTTGTTTATGTTTTTACTTTTTATGTGTGATGTTGGTACTCTCGTAACTTCAGGGAGACTTAGGTTTTGGGCCTTTGATTGGAGAAACCCAGCGACAACCTCCAGAATGTTTCTCAATACTAGAACTGCGGAGTTGTGTAAAACCGGTGGGGATCAATCTGGCCAACTATGAATAAATATGAAGACATGCAATACCGAACTGCTTCAAACTAAAACGGACCTTCCCTTGAAACTCCTTCAAAAACACTTTCCACCGTTGATTGGAGAAATCCTGCACAGCCTCTTCAAAACTACAGAGTTGTTGCAACCCAGTGAAAACGAAGACTGAAGCCTAGGTAGCATATTTATTATATGGAACATTGACTTCATGATTGGTCTAGTTGTGGAGTGGCTCACCCCACAATGTGTGTCCCAGAGAATGTGTTCAAGTTTAGGAAGTTTTAATATATTAGTTATAGTTGTTATCTAGGAGTTGTGTGGCCTAAACCTAGCACCAATATGTAATGCTCTTAAAATTAATGGGAATGAGTACACATTCGCTTCGGGTAGGGTTGTGAATCTCCCCCTCGATTGTACCCTTGACCTCCCCTATAGTTATTTTTCACTTCTTTCTTGTCTCTCCAAGATTATTTGGGGTGGTCTTGGTAGTGAGGTTTGAAGGAGTTTGCGTACGGGTCTTGGTTCTGTTCTACTCATTGGTTCCGTTGGAATCCTTGTGGCTGATCTCCCAAAAATTACCTATTTCATCCATATTTGTCCCCTCCTTGTAGGCTAGGGTTTTCACTTTCTCAAACTCATTCTTCACTTAGGGACACATGTCTTTAGGATGATCCAGTGCACACACCCACACCCACACCCAGGCATGTTGAACCGTCTCCTTCATAAATTCCTTCATCATCAAAGCAAGTGCTTGAAATTGCTCTTCTAGCTTAGGAGAGTTGTTTACTGGTTTGGGTCCTTGATCTAGTGCCAAACTGCCTAGTTCCATTTGCCATTTCCTTAAAAAGAGCCATGGTGTCCTTCAGGCTCCTGTTTGTGATGGAACCATTGCAAGCCAAATTTACCATCCATGTATCATCATCGCATGAGCCTTCGAAGAAATAGTATACCAAATTACCATCATTGAAGGGTTGATATGGACAACTAGCCAAAAGCCTCTTAAACTATCCCAATACTTATAAAGAGTCTAATCCGGTTTTTGGAAAATGTTGAAAAGCTATGTTTTAGCTCAGCAGACTTTGACGCGAGGAAGAAATTCTCCAAGAAATGACTCTTCATGTCCATCTAGCTTGTAATGGACCCCGGAAGAAGATAGTACAACATGTCTTTAGCTCCATCTCTAAGTGAAAAGGGGAAAGGCCGAAGGTTGTAATATTCTTTCGAAACACCCGATTGCTTCATATTAGTGCAAACAAGATGGAACTCGGAGAGGTGCTTGTTCGAATCCTATCTTGTCATGTTATGAAGAGTATCCAAGCACTATATCATTCCCGAATTGAGCTCACATGTCAAATTTGCAAGCAGAGGTGGGAAAATGACGCAAAGAGATTGATTCTCAAGATTTTGAGCCATTAGCTCTCTGAGGATTCTATTATCCCCGGCCATTGGATTTTCTATCTCAGTATCAACTAATCTTTGAGAAACTTACCGGTTGCTCTCCTTCTTCTTCTACGCTTATCTGTGTTTTGAGGTAAGCAATGTAAAAGTCCTAAGTTCACAGTATGGGTATGTACTATAAACAAGGTGCTAAACTATGCTCATCCTTAAATAAACACTAGTGCACACGTAAGAACACTTCAAGAAAAGAAACAAGAGCTCAACAAAAAAACTACAAAAGCACAAAATATAACTAAAACTACAAGGCCCATACCTTCTTGATTTTTTCTAAACTTTTAGCTTCCTTCTTCCGCAATCTTTAATCTTCTACCATTTTAAGGTCAGTGACCTTCATTCTAATTCCAACCTTGCGATTGGCCTTCAATCCACTACCATCCTTGCCGATGGCCTGAGTTATCAAAATTTTAAAGCTCACAACAAAGGATATTGATACTCACAAGGGTAAAATCCCATCAGATTCACAATCAGCTCATAAAATAGAGAAGTTACATAAGAAAATCATTGATAATGGTTCTAACTTCTTATTATGTAAAGCCTATCTAAACCTAACTATCCAACAAAACAAACATTGAAAGAGAAATGTTAAATGCTTTAAGAAAACATGCATTTGACATCTCATCGGTTTCTTGTTGGCTTTGATGAATTGTTTACATGGTTTTTCCTTACAGGCTTCCAAAAAGGCCATGAAAAACTGCTTTTACTTTTCTGCTGGGTGGGGTAGGGGGCAAATTTATTGATGGTCAAACATGCTTTTACTTTTTTGTTGGGTGGGGTAGGGGGGAAATTTATTGATGGTCAAACAAGGTCTGAAAAAGTTGGCCAAAAAATATGTCAAAACTGGTGGGACAGAGGGAGTACTTATTAATGAAAATGACTTCAATTTTTTTTTTAAAAATTGCTATATATAAATTACAAAGTAGTTGTTTAACTACCCCTAGTTGACAATACCAAAATAAAAGACAAAGAATGTCTATTATATTGTACTGGCTAGAGTCCCACCGTGTGATGTTTTTTATTAAAAATAATTGTTTTATTAAACATCAACAAAAAAATCTTCAAAAAATCAACATAATCATCCAAATAAAAACATAAACATCGACTACATCTAGCAAAACATCAACTGAAAATCATAAAACATCAACTACAATCCCCATAAAAATTATTTATAAAAAGCAAATAAATTTAAATATTTTTATAAAAACTTCAACATATTCCCCAAACTGAAAATCATTAACATCAACTACAGCTAACAAAACATCAACTGAAAACCATAAAACATCAACAAAATTAAAATGAACAAATTATATATCAAATTCAAAATATCAAACTGAAAAATTGTAAACAATAACTACGACTAAACAAACATCAACTGAAAATCACAAAACATCAACAAAGATTAAAATATCAAATTAAATATCAACTTCAAAACGTCAAACTGATATCATAAACATCAACTACAATTATAAAAATGTCAACTGAAAATCATAAACATAATTTACGATTAGAAAAACAGCTACCAAACATTGCAAAACAAGTACAAAAATTAAAATTTTCAGATTATATATCAATTTTAAAACATCAAACTGAGAGTCATAAACATAACCTTAACTGAAAAACACAAAACATCAATAAACCATAATTTGTCAAATTAAATATCAATTTCAAAATGTCAAGCTAAAAATCTTAAACGTCTACTAAAATTAACAAAACATCAATTGAAAATCATAATACATCAACAAAGATTGAATTAACAAATTGTATATCAATTTCAAAATGTCACTAAAAATCACAAGACATCAACAAAAAAACATAAAACATAAAAAATCACAAAACATCTAAATGAATATCAATTTAAAACAAGGAGAAAGTGTAGAATCTTACATAGCAACGCGTGGCTTCACGCACAGACCAAGCCAAAAACTCATGCGCGAGTGAACATCACGCTTCGTCCCCCCAACTCAAGCGCGTGAATCTCACGCCCTCGTCTTCAACATCAGCAACGTTCGTCGTCGGCTTCTTCACGTTCGTCGCCACATTCTTCTTCTCATTATGTTGCACCTCGGCCTCACAGATTGGATATCAAGCTTCAACTTCGACTCCAGTTGAGGCAACTCTGCAATTTACAGACTAAGTTGACTCGGCTATCGAAGCTCTGAAATGCCTCGTACACTGCCTCACAAACTCAAAATTGCAATCAGACCTTGCCTACCGTGTCTGGTTCTTCGTCACCGGAAACATCACCACAATCGCAAACGAGGCTTTGATATGGCGGTTTCCAGAAAGCATTGCTCAAATCAGTGGGCGCGAGAGAATTGCGATGAGAATCCTGCAGGGTTTGGTGATTTCTGGCCAGATCCCAGTGAGAGCTAGCGGTTACAAGTGAGAGACAGCAGTTTCTGGCAAGAGAAGGTAGTTTCCGGCTCCAGAAAAAAAGAGAAAATAAAATAAAATAATGAAAATCTGTGTATATATATGCCAAATTTATTTTATTTACAAACAAAGTCTTCCACCTTTTTAATCATTATTTTAACAACCTCATCCCAATCAAAAAAATTAATAATTGTATAATAAGACCGGCCTAAAATTTAGTCTCTTTTAAAAAAGACTTTGTGATATAAAAATTAAGTAAGGCAAAAATATTATATTATAATTAATATATAAAATATACAATTTAAAATTAAACTGTTAATCACAAATCACCATATATTAAAGATTGTTTGCTATTGGTATCAACCGGGGATATTTCCATAATTATTTTGAATTATCTACTTCGAGAAAACGACACCATTCTGCCTAAGCTTCTCTCTTCCTCTTCTTCATCCCTATTCTTCATCATCGTTCTGATTTCCTATTATCCTCTTCTCTATTTCTCTTTTTAATCATCATTCTGCTTTTTTTGTTCCTCTTTTCATTGGCTTTATTACTTTCTTCACTTCATCACAAAGCACCATATAATAAAGATTGTTTGCTATTGGTATCAACCGGGGATATTTTCGTAATTATTTTGAATTCTCTACTTGGAGAAAACGACACCATTCTGCCTAATATTCCACCACTACGAGAAGCGGCTAGCAAACAAAATATTGAGGCCTCAAGAGGTTAATGGATTGATCGAGGAGTCGATTTTCCTCTCAAATGATTTGAGCATGGAGGAGTAGTAGAGAAAGATTCTGTAGTCCCAGAAGAAAGGTTCCTTCGATTTCTCAGGCTTCCTCGGCGGCGGAGGCGGGGCAATCTGTGCTGAGCCTCAAGTTTCTATTTGAATTACTGATGAATCATCTTCAATTATGTTGCATAAGTCATATGTGAAGGCATTTCGTGCATTGACATCGTTGCAGTTTTCTCCTCTGATTTTATGATTTTCTTTGCTCTTGGACACTTCGTGTTGTACGCTTTAAAACTTGGCTAAATAATTGTTACAAGTATTGATTCGTTAGTAGTATAATGTGTATATATAATATGATGATGATGTGGATATGTGATTGATTTTACAAATGGTGAACGAGTACCTTATAGTATTTATCAATAGTCAATAACGGGTCTGGTTTGAGTACTGTTAGGTGCTCCAGGTGGTACAACTTTGAGCATAATAGGAGTCGGTGCCTATGTCTCTCCTCCTACGGCAGCTGGGATTCACTGTGTTGTTGAAGCTCCTTTAGAAGGACTTGAACACACTTGGTATGCTATAGTCTCTCTTTTTACTCCTTGTTTTCCATTTTAACTTTCTGCTCAAGTTTTTTTCTTTTCATTTTGGAGGATTTTATTTTTATTCTAACACATAAAATAATTCTTTGACCTCCATTCTTTTTTCTTTATTCCTCCTCCTTTATTTCTTCATCATCCATGTCATTGCTAATGAGCATTATTCGGTTCATTCTGAAGGTATCCCTGTGAACCTATATAGTGTGTGCAAAGTTGTAGAGAATACATTGTTTTTTATTGGTGATCTCCCTGAAGATAAGCTTTCATAGGGGTAAGGCCTCATGCAAGTTGACAGGTGTGTGCCTGCATTGAACATTTTGTGTTTTCAATTTATAACTAGCACGTGTGTGCCTACGTTGCACATTTTGTGTTTTTAATTTATCATTTTACTAAGATTTGTTGTATGCCTTGATTTGAGATGTTCTCATTCTGGTTGTATCCTAAAGCCTATGAATACATCCAGAAATGTTACAGCATGCCTTTTGTTTGGCATCAAATAAAGATCAATAAATCTAGCAAACCTAGTGGGTTCTTGCTCTTTCTTGAACTGAATATGCACGTGTTTACGTCACCGAGTTAATATCCTAACATGACAGACTTTGTGAGTTACTTTATCTACCAAGTGTAGCACTTTGTTGACTTTGTCAATTCATTTTTTTTTATTTATTTCTTTTAAAATAGGATATTTTTCTTGTTAACTTCCCTTTCCAGAATGAGTGAGTGTTTGAAATTGAAGTAATTGGTTCGAACAAGAAATAATCCTTCGTTTAATATTTTCCCCACTTGTAATATTAAAGCAGCACATGGCATCAGAAACTTGCTTAGTCGTACACATTAAATATAAAAATACATCTTTGGGGGAAACATATTTTTCATGTTCTTTACTTACATTCTCTGAATAATAGCCAACTACGGAAAATCGTAAACAATTGAGTTTGGCCAAGCACAAAGCAACAACTTACAACTTTTTGAATTTGGAAGCTTTAGATCTTGCAACGTTGAACAAAGGCGGATATGCCAACCGAAATAGCAAAGCAAGCAAGCAATAGATCTTGCAGTTTGCACAATACAAGTTCCCGAATTCTCAAGCTATAGATCTTGGAACTTTTCAAACTCAACTAAGCAAGCTATAGATCTTTTAAAAAAAAGGAAGATATGCCCACAAACGAGACATAAGCAAGAAATAGATTTTGCAAGTTTGCACAATATAGATCCTTAATTATGCAAGCTATAGATCTTGCAAAATAAGCAAACATGCCAGCAATACCAGCAGTAAAAACTATACAGCTTCCCATGGAGAAAGTTCAAAAACTAAAACACAAAAGTAATAGATGCATAAACAAACGAACATGAGGAAATGTAAAAAACACAACACTTTGTGTTCATAGATAGCGAAAAGACTGAATTAGGAAATATGAATCAGTATAAAGTACTACATAAAACATTCTGAAACACAAACTATTGGTACCTTGATGTGTGGGATGATCCAGAGGACGAAGAACCACCATGGTGATGAGGTGGCTCAGCTTCGCGATGAGACTGCTTAGCCTCTCGATGAGATCGTCCAGCCTCGTGCTCATCTTCTAACATATTCTCATAATTCCATTTGATGTATAAGTAGGCGGGATGCCGTTACATTCCATGTGATCAAGATGCTTGGCGTATTATGCCTTAAAATCAATTATAGGACCAAATTCTTCACGATCAAGCTGTACGCTCATAACGTCAACGGTATCTTGATAATTCATTTTCATAACCATCAAATTTTGCACTTCCTCTTCTAATTGGCTAATATAAGACCTAAAAGCTTTAGAAAAATTAATTCTCTACTTATCGATACTCATCGATAGGTCCCCATAACTAGTAGATCGATGAGATGGTGATGGAAGGGCTTAAAACTTGTCCTTGTATTCAACACAAGTTTGTTCAAGCTGATGAACACATGAGGCAAGACGATTACACTCAATACGAAACTCTTCATTCTAACTGTGAAGCTGAGTGTTGATGGCAAATTGTTCATCAAATCTACTTTGCCACTCGACTGCAGAAGAAGACAAATAATCACACTCACTTTACTTTTTCTTCAAAAGCTCCAATAGATCGTCAATTCAAGAACATTGTTTATCAATTATTAGGGTTTTTTGATAAGTTTCTCAAGCCTTGATTGAAGCAAAATTCTTAGCATCCTCCTGCTGACTAAGCATTCTAACCATGCTCAGTTGTTGGCACTGAATAAGGCTGTTCTGTTCAGCACAAAACTCTTTCAATTTGCAGACTGAATATTGAGTATCCTTTAAAGTCTTCATCCATCCAACTTCAAGATCATGGATACCAAGTAACATATAGTTTAGGCGAATACCCAAACATAATGTCCAATCATAAACACAGAGAGAAAGATGGAGCGAATGCATATACACACAAACAAATTCAAGATCAACTA
Source organism: Rubia occidens (assembly GCA_032360425.1). NCBI lineage: Eukaryota > Viridiplantae > Streptophyta > Magnoliopsida > Gentianales > Rubiaceae > Rubia > Rubia occidens. The sequence continues at coordinate 9,271 of JAUOBV010003765.1, forward strand.
AGCTACGAAATATAACCTTGTTCCAAGATTCAATATTGTACCTCTCAGGTACAAACTTACTACAAGGGCTGGTTGCAGGAGGGGTTGGAGAGGATGAGGAAGAAGGAAGTTTCCATCCAAGGCATAATGGAATGGATTCAAGATTGGATAAGTGATTAGCATAAATAAGCTCAAAATATTCCTTGGACAAGGATTGACTAGCTTCTCCCAGCTCAATAGGACAAAGTGAAGGAGAGGACATATACCTAGGATGATCATAAAAATGAACATTAGATCCCAAATAGTCGAGATGCCTCAAAAACTTATGATCAACCAAAATATCAAATCCCTGCACATGCATAAATACGATGAGAACTTGCAAAATTATAAGAACAATCCAAAGTTAATTCCCATAATGATACAAACAGTATAAACATACATCAAAATGTTATTATCAATTACAAATAAAAATCATTAGTGCTAATTTCCACTAACATTAGAAGGATAAATCTCCACTTTTGCTCAAAACGTTGGGTACGTCGAGACTGTGGCTGAGCTGTAGAGACCATAAGTTGGCATCTTCTCCAACTCAGAAAGCAACCTATTAGCTTCATTTTCATCTCCTCCACCTGTTCACTCCTTAAAATTTCTTCTATGATAAGTATCATCAGTATTGCGGGTAGCGACCTCCCTACCTTCTTTAGCGGTAGCCTCAGAAGTTTGTAGTTGGGAGCCAGCTTCGATCAACTTGTCTGAAGAGACAATAGGTGAAGTGTTTTCATTGGTTTGAACAACCATATCTTTGGGTTGTTCATCTTCATCATCGGAGAAAAAAGTTCTTTCAATGGGACTCTTGGTTAAATCCATATCTGCAATTTAGTATACAAAGAAAGTCATACGAGCACAAAGAGACAACAAGAAAATTAGAGCATTAGGATATAAATAAATATGACAATGAAAAAACAAAATAGTGATAAGCAAACACCTTCGTTCACAGTATCAGCATTGCGAAGAAACATCGAATGTTCGCCGAGTTTTAATAAAACCTCAAACTCAGCATTAAGGCGAACCCCAACCTTAGGAAGTTTTGTTTAGGAACATTATGGTTCCAAACTGGAAAATATTGTTGATTGCAATTACTAGGTTTTAGAAAGAAAAACCTTTTATGTCACACACCACAGTTATTAGGGAATCCATTGACGAACTCAACAATTGGAATGACTAGGTAAAGGGTGAATTTGTCAGATGACTTTTTCACCTTGCGAAGCTGATAAAAACTACAGAATAGGACAATAGAAAAGGGAACTTGAGCCGCTTTGCACACATTATAGAAGATAACAAAGATTGAAACAGCTTTAGGGTGAAGTTGAGATAGTGCAACCCGATAATGTGAGAGTAAGTTTAGAATATGCTGAGGAAAAGGAAAAACAAATCCAAACTTAAGATAATCTAAATAACAGGAAATAAAGCCAAAATGTGGGGTGTGAACACTTTTAGAAGGCTCAAGACCCTAAGTTCATAAGAAGATTTAAAATGATAATTATCCTTAAGATTTTCCAAGTAGTAATCAGAAAGAATACTACTAATAGCAGAAGAACCGGTGGGATGGTCAGAATCTTCCCCAGAATCAACATTCTTAACCCGAACATCTTTTATGAAAGTTTTGGCAATATTGGGGGTAGACATTGAAGCAGTGAGAACTCCTAAGATCCAGATGAAAACTATCAATCAGAAGTTACAAAAGGCAAAAAGGGTATTTTTGGCAAAATTTGAAGAAGAAACACAGAGCATATGTAGAAGAAACGCAGAGAAGAAAACCAATCGGAGAATCCTTACACTGAGGTTCAAAAAGAAAGATATTGTCATAGAGACAATGCATAAACACACAAGTATAAGTATCGCCCTATAGAGCAGGAAGATAAAAAAGGAAAACTTACGGTTTGATGAAGAGCGACGAAAAACTGGAGCAATAAAAGAGAGAAGAAGATGATGAAGAATACAAATAGGTTAGGAAATTTAATTTATGAAACTAAAAAGGAAAGAGAAGTCAAATTAGACAAAAATACAGTAGTGATTAATGCCTGTCAAAAAACATCTTACCTTTTTAGTAATACGAGAAGCCGGCAGGATATAGGTACACGCAATACACTGAATACTGACAGAGTTAAATCACCAAAATTGAAGTATATATAAAGGGGAAGACACAATGGCAGGAGAGTGAATTTTGGAACAATACAGCGAATAAGGAAGAGGAAATCTTTGTTGAATGAGACAAAATTTTAAACGGCTAAGTTAGTTATAAGTATAGTGAATAAGTTAAAAAAAATTAAAATTTAACTTCAAAATTGAAAACACAAGAAGCATCACATTAGTAGCCGAGAAACGAGTAACACTTCGGGAAGACAATATTAGTTATATTGAAGGCGAACATGTTATTACAGCTTCAGGAGTTCGCGAAACAACAGTTCGCAAACATAATACAAAAATAAAAAGTCATCGCTTCGTATTTACTAGTCTTCATGGCTAAGGGGGCTTATGGTGTATACCTAGCCCAAAATCTGGAGGTTTCTAACCCATAATCTGGAGGGAACGTGGCTCTTCATTTGATGGTTGTCTATTTTTATTGAGTGAGCTGGCTTAGTGGATGATACTGAATCCTCCTGTGTGCGTAGCTGCAAGAATTTGTATCTATTTCCCTTTGAGAAGGATAAAGAATAAAATGGAAACTTGGATACTTTATTAATTGGAGTAGAAATGAATTGAGATTATATCAGTGAGTGATTGTAGATGTGGGTATCATCTCTGGTGAATCTGAGAGGTTGGTTGTCCTTGATTGACTGAATGCGCTTTAGTTCATGGGGTCTAAGGGGTTTGATAAGTGATTTTCTTGTGATTGAAACAGTTGAGCTCCTAGATTCATAATTCTTGTGTGTCTGGTAACTGATAACTACTTTAGCATTTTGCACTTCTTCTTGTTTCTGAGATACAGTGAGGCCTGATGTGTGATTTTATAATTCTCATTTCACCACTGTTAGTCATAAGCTCATATGCAATTGTCCTTTTGTCTACTAAACCACTCTTCTCCATTCCATGCCAGGTGGACTTTCAGAGTAACTCTTTGTTGGCGGCCTGTTGTTAAACATTTGTGCCTTCTTTTTGTATTCCTCGGCCTTACGTACAATCTTATTGAAGTTTTGAGTTGGTCTATCCTCCATCATCGAAATACCAAACTATTCCATAATCCTAATCAATGCTTCCTTGGTAAAATAGTATGTTGGGGGTTATGTACTGATATTCATACTGGGGCTAAGGGGCATCCGTGTCCAGGTGGGAACTCATATGTCCATTTATAGAATATGGCCATATAGTTTCCTATTGTAGCTCTATCCTTAAGACAGCAGTAATTGAAATCATCTTCCAAAGAAAACCGAATAAGAACATGTCAAAAGGATCACAAAATCACATTTAAAACCCAAATTCCGAAAGTACGATTTAATTAATTCCATGCATGGCCTACCGTTCCTATATCTACCAATGAGAGAGAGCTTTAGAGGTGTCGAGAATCGCTGGACATCAAATTCAGTAAGGGATAAACTCATTCATACCCCCCAGTTCTTGTGTTTGTGCAGTCATACCCCTAAGTTTTTTAAAGTGCATGCGTACCCCTGCTGTGATCTGAAAATTGGTCAATTTCGGTCATTCCTGGATTCAATAGAAATGACCATTTTTGCAGAATCCGGGAATGGCCGAAATTAAAAATGTTATTTCTATTGAATCCAGGAATGATCGAAATTGACCAATTTTTCAGACCATGACAGGGATATGAATGCATTTTAAAAAAACTCGGGGGGTATATCTGCACAAACACAAGAACTGGGGGCATAAATGCACTTTTACCCAGGTAGGAAGTAGTAGGGACTAGTATGGCCGAAGTTGTTTTGTTTGGATCTTTGGGTTTGAATAGGGATGTGTACATATAAAGGTGGCATGCAACCTCCATTAGGAGAAGCCACCATTGGAAGGTTTAGGTTTGGGGATTTTCGGCGAGAATTAGCCGTTGAAGGATGATGAAAGTTTAGATGTGACGGATTTGGAGTGAGTGTTATCAGATGTTAGAGAGAAGATAGAATATTGTAGAGAGAAGCGTATGTTTCCTTATTCTTTAATGAGAAATTTATGGTTGATGATGTGATTGGAAGACTATCAAATTTTATGAGTAATAACTGGAAGGTGTCTACAACATAAATATTATCGAATCACTTCAAATTAAAAATTAAAACAACTATATAAAAATTGAGTAAGGCCAAAAATTATAAAAATATATATATATATATATATCTATAATATAGAATTAAAAATTATAGAATTTTGATATTTTCAAAACACACTATTAATCCCAAGCACCATACCTCTGTCCCAGTTCAGATTGCACAGTTATTTTTTAGACACTACTCACTATTAAACTTTGATCACATATTTGAATATATATATGAGCAATAATATTATCGTGTGTGATATTATTGAAATTGTCATAACAAAAGTTTCAAAATACCAATTTATTATTTGCCTTTATTATATGTAAGTCAACATAATAATGGTCAAAAATATTTTTTGAACAGTGTGCTTAAATTAACTGGGCAATCTAAACTGGAACAGAGAGAGTATAATATAAATTGTTTGCTTTCTGTGGTTTTGTGTGGTGGTGGTATCAACCGTGGTTATTGAAGTCATTTTGACTAGCCTAAACTCAAGTTGTTAAAACAAATGCTAATATTATAATATATTACTGATTTTAATTATTTACTATATATTATCAATCATTATAACTTGTTAAAATATATAACTTCTAAATATATATTTAAATTCACAAATATCTCATTGTACTCTATCTATAGATATCACTAAAGGAAATCCAAAGAAACACATAATCTGAAATCACTACCACAGAAACACCCCTCTGGCACCAGTTTTTTGGCATCGATTTAAAAAACCGATGCCCAAAATATATTAGCATAGGGTTTTTTATATAGGCACCGGGTTTTTGAAAATTGGTGCCCAAAATTTCCAAAAATTTACCAAATTTAGCACCGGTTTTCAAAAACTTGTGCCTATGTAAAAAACCGGTGCTAAAATTTTTAAAATTCAATCTTCCCGCCAAAAAATTCAAAAAAATTACCAAAATTTAGCACCGATTTTTAAAAACCGGTGCCTATGTAAAATAATCGGTGCCCATATGTTAAAATTCAATCATCCCGCCAAAAATTTCAAAAATTTTGGCAAAATTTAGCACCGATTCTTGCCTATGTATAAAAATCGGTGCCCATCTGTTAAAATTCAATCATCCTGCCAAAAATTTCAAAAAATTTAGCAAATGTTTTTAAAACCAGTGCCTATGTAAAAAAAACCCGGTGCCCATCTGTTGAAATTCAATCATCGTGCCAAAAATTTCCAAAATTTAGCACGGTGTCTATGTAAAAAAAACATGTGCCCATCTTATTCATGAGACGTGCATCTGCAGGCAGCCACTCTAAGCTAAATTATTTTTTTCATTAACTTTCAAAATCATTTACTTCTTTTGTTGATTTTAACTAATATCTAAGTTGATTTAAATTAATCAATTATCAACATTTATTGACATAATATAAAAATAAAAATATTTAACATCATCTAATTAACGTCCATCCCTTAATTGATTTAGTATACATAAATACAAATAAAAATGTTTGACTTTAACTAATTAATGGCTCTTCCATTCACCCATACATGGCCAAATTGCAAAGTCGCAATCGTATATTATTCAATTGAATTTTGGCATCGCCAATTTCGTGATTCGACAATTTCAATTTCTTGAAGGGACCTAAGTGCAAAAGGTAAAAACTTTACTCGTAACTCCAAATTGAAATCCGCTCGAACGTGGTGCTTCCCTAT
>JAUOBV010003965.1:0-15166 GCA_032360425.1 Rubia occidens
AGTCGCTCTCAACTCTAATAATAAGAATTCAAGGTAAATGGGAGTCTTCAAAGCATAAAAGTCTACCAAAATGAGTACAAAAACATAAAAAAAATAACCATATAAAATTGACACATCAGCGACACCAAAATGAAATTAAATAACACTCCCTCCGTCCCAGCTGTTTCTACGGAGAGAGAAAGAGTAAGTATTTTTAAGGGAGTATTATTAAAAGAATTTCTAGTGGGGTTTCTTTATTTTGTTTTTATTTTGTACCTGCATTAGCATTATTTGCTGGGCCACTTAAATTTTCCCTGGGCATGTAATCATTTGCGCCAAACAGTTTCAAAATTGAGGGAACTCCAAAAAAAATGAGTTGACTTTAGCAATGCATTTGAAAATTTTGAGCACCACATTCATTTTCTCGAGAAACATGAATAGTACCAAATCTTGAAATTACAACAATCAACATCGAAACCTAACCTCAGTACAAATACATTTACATGGTCCAGAACTTTTACAAAAGCAAAACACAAACAGAATCCAGCCTTGAAAATGTTCCTCTCCAACCAGATTTTCTCCAACATTTTTTTCCCTCAACCATAACCCAAACCAGGAAACCCAGCAAACCATAAAACAGAGTCTTTTTTGTTTTCCAAACCCTCAGGTCGAATGACAGCAATTATCGAGCCCTACCAAGCTTTGCAGATTGATTGCTCTCATGCTGCCGGATCTTCCCCTTCATCATCAGATTTTCAGGAAAAAATGCGAGGGAGAAGATTATGACAAAACAGGAAAGGCAACATATTCCTGAATATCTGTTGGATAATAGCAAGGTGGGGAAGATACTGCAGGGGAAGAGGAACGAGGGCGATGAAGTTCAATTGCAGCCGACGAACCATAAGTTACATCTGGTCAAGACTGAAGCTCCAAGTCTCAATGGGTCAACCTTGGATATGAGAAACCGGATGGAAGGCCATCCCGCAAACAACAAGAAGAAGATAGATCTTGAATAATTGTGAGCCATACCTGTGCACAAAAGAAGAACAATTAGAAGTACAAGTGCATTCTTAGGGGTAGGGAAGAGCACAGTACAGCGAGCAGTCGCAACAAAGGTTATCAGAAGCCATACAAACAGTGTAAAGCTAGCACTAACATATCAACACAAGGTACAAAGGTTGCAATTATGCATTTTTAAATTGCAACCGAACTTACAATTCTGGCCCATGGACAATGTTATCCACTTAGATGAGAAGTGGTTTTATATGACCAAACCAACTGTACAGTACCTTTTGGCACCAGGTGAGGCTGAACCTTTGAGAACCACACAACACAAGTCTCACATTCCAAAACTGATGTTCATGTGTGCTGTGAGTAGGCCAATTTACAGCAACGATGGTGTATTACTGTTTGATGGAAAGTTTGGTTCCCCTTCACTGAAAGGGTCGAAGCTCAAAAAACAAGTGTTAATCGTCTGAGGGGGACTATGGAAACTAAACCAGTGGATAAGATCACCAGACTTGTGACACGAGCAAAGATCATAAATGAAATTATTCCGGCAATCAAAGCACGTTGGCCACCCGTCTTGGGCAAGAACATATATATATATACAAGAAGATAATTGCAAGGAACACATCAAAAATTCAGATCGTGAATTCTGGGATGTGGCTAACGCTGATGGGTTAACATTAACCTGGTATGTCAACCAGCTAAGTCACCAGACCTAAATGTTCCAGATCTCAGGTTTTTTAACTCAATACAGACTCTTCAACATGAAACCCCTTGCACAACCCTCGACAGGTTACTAGAAGCAGTGTACAGTGCTTACGACATAGAAGATCCAGCAACCCTAAATAAAGTTTTCCTCACTCATCAAGCTACAATGATTGAAATCATAAAAATGAAGGGATGCAACAATTACAAGTTGCCTCACATGTCGAAGGATGCACTCTTAAGGAGATGAGACTGCCTAGGATGCTAAGTTGTGATGAAGGAGTAGTTCGTGAAGGATTGGAGCATCTGGTCACACTTCAGGAAACTACAGGAATGGGGTACATGATGCAAGCCTTGGGGTATCAAGTGTAGCAGTAAGGGAATTTGATTGAGTTACACTAGGGTGACATTTTGAAAACCTAAAAACATTGTTTCTTTTGGTGTGACGAACAAGTTTTAATTGTAACCCAATTATAAGTAATGCAAGTTTCATTTTCATATATGCATAATATTCTTTCAGGCCTCATATAGAATGTGAATGCACAGGTATCATGCATTTCGTGAATGCAGGTCAAGGCTCTTCCACATTCAGGCTCGGGGCAACATTGAAGCCAAGGAATAGGACAACAAACATCAATGACATAATAACAGTTTAAGTCAAATATGGTCACCCAGTGAAAGAGAACAACCGCAACATAACAGTTTAACAGACAGACAAGCATGTGCTGGGGTTCAGCCACCCAGCATAAACCAACACACAACATTGAGCAGTCACAACATTGGGGTCATGCTTAAGGCAGGATGTATCAAAGAATATGGCCACACAGTCTGACATAGAGCAAACACATAAGCAAGGTTAATCATTAATATTAGGGTCAACAACAGAGAATCCCCGGGTTACAGCCACCCAGGACAAACAAGCACCCAATGTTCAAAAGAAACCTCAGCAACACAGTCAACCGAGTGAAAGAGAACAATAGCAAGATAATAGTTTAACTGAAAGACAAGCATGTGTTGGGGTTCAGCCACCCAACAGAAACCGATAAACAACATTGAGCAGTCACAACATTGGGGTCATGCATAAGGCAGGGCGTATCACAGAATATGGTCACACAGTCTAACCTAGAGAAAACACATAATCAAGGTCAGACATTAATATTAGGGTCTAGAACAGAGAATTCCTGGGGATCAGCCACCCAGGACAAACAAGCACCCAATGTTCAGAAGAAACCACAGCAACACAGTCAACCATTGCACAACCAAAAACTAAACCACTTTACTTCCCTTTCTTGTTGTTCACAAACACTGCCGACAGACGTTTCAGGAAAGATTTTTTTAAAGCCTTCTCAAATCCCGGCAGTCGGGTCTGCAATTCATGAAAAAAACACTTTCTTATTCAATAAATCATACACAATATGAAATAAATACAAAGGTTAACCATAACATTTACTCAACTTATCCACCTCCTCCCTATCTCTAGCACGCTGGAGTAAATCACGAAGGCCCAGAATACATATCTCGGCAGTCTTAAACACCGAATCCATTCAGACAAGTCTAAGAGGAAGAGGCGGGGCTGGCATGTGATCCTCCGATAACCTAGCTTACAAATCGATAAGGGGCACACGCCGAACATAACCAGAGGTGGAAGAGCTGTCCGACATGACCCGAGGGTGTCGTCGCTCAACCATATGGTTTGTATTCGACATCACCGGAGGCCAAAGACCTGACATCGCTGTCGTATCACAACCGGGGTACCACCCACAATTGAAGCATGGGACGGAACAGGTAGCACTGGGGGATCGATGAACCTGGGCGGCGTTGCCTAGAGATCTGAATAAGGACAAAACCCTAGGGTCGTCGTTCAGTACGGCCGGTGCCACCGAGGGTTTAGAGTCACCGGTATCGACACCGATGAGGGTTTCAGCCTCATCCGTCGATGACAACCCGGCAGAGCGGGAATCCAAACAAGAATCCTGAACAACACATTTCGTACAACCACCCCCACAATGAAACCCACGTCCAGAGAACCCAGAAACTTCCATTAATAATGACGAAAGGCAACATAAGAGGAAGATGCGAATCGACAAAAGCAGAGAGAGAAGGAAGCGAGATAAGAATTCAGAGAGAGTGAGATGCATGTGAAACCCTAATTGGGTTCATAAAGAGAGTGCAGATGGAACGGTTGGAGATGAGAGTTAATGCTTGAGGAATATTGGGGAAATAATACCGTTCAAAATGGTCAGCGAATGGATAAGAATGTGAAAAGTTGATGCAGGGGGAAGTGAACGGTTTTGTTAAATGAGGAGGAATAATCAGGACCTTGATTTTGGATTAGGATTATGAAAGCAGCTTATGTGGGCTTATTAGGAGAGTGAATCTTCAACTAAGTTGGGCCAGCCCAACATATAATAAGTATAAAAAGTTACCAAAATAGGAAATAAAGTGAAGAATGCAAAAATAGACGGGACGTACCAAAAGGGAAAGAGTGCAAAAAACAGTTGGGACGGAGGGAGTACAATTTTAAAATATCTAAAGGTTCTTCCCAAGAATATATATATATCTATGACTTCATTTTTATGTCGCATCCCTTTATTAGGTTTTCGAAAGTTATTACTCGAAAATCATTTCCTATAATTCATTTGGCATACTAACATAATTGTTAGTTCGACATCCTAGGGTTAGTTATGGATCAAATCAAAAGTATTGTTTATAGTTTCTGAAGTCAAGAGTAGTCTTTTATTAATGTATGTTTTGATTTAGTATTTATTTAATTTGAAAAAGCTCTGATACAACATTTGTAACACCTCAAATTTCGACCACCTTGTTTATCGCAAGTATTAGGTAGGGCCTAAACGTGTTACTAAGAATCTAACTGGTCAGATTACTTATATGCAGTAACAAGTTATATAGAGTATGCACAAGCGATTTTAGAATCCAAAACCTAACTTACTATTACAATAAAAGTCTTCTAATAAATATTTTAGGTTAAAAGTAAATTTATACCCCAATTCCTTATTTAATGCACATATACCTTCCGATTCTTCTGAATTACATGGAACTATGGGGTTGAATAGGAAAAGACATTTTCGTCCCTCAAAATGTCAACAAACGTTAAACTTAACAGTTTGACTAGACGCAAGTGGCACGACTTAATAGTTCTATTAGTTTAGGGGTCAAGATTGTTCAAAAAATTATCGATGGTCAAAAGTGAACGGTGACAATAGTTTAGAGGTCACAAATTCATTTGCCCTTATTTTTAAAATTTATATTGTTTAAGTTTAAAAGTTATAGCGAAGTGCAATTGAAGAAAGAACATAAAACATGAGAGTTTTGGTTAAAACTTAAAAATTAATGAATTCATTAATTTTGGGAGTTCACACAATTTTTTTTTATAAAATGTAATGAATTGTAAGTTGAAATTGTTATAGAAAACGCAAGTTAAAATTTTAACTGAAAGTTAATTAAATTAATTGAACAAATAATGAATACACCAATGTGATATATTGGTGAATGAATAAAATAAGTTAAAACTTATAATGGTTCAATTTATAACTTAAAGTTCAACTTACATTATTTTTACAATAATATCCATTTATAATGTTTTACAATAAAATATAGTATTTGAAAAAATATTATTTCAGGCATTTATATTTTTAATTATTGTATATATACTTAATTTTATATTTGTTACATAAAATAAATGTTAAACAAAGGAATAAATTTGGTTCGCCGACTTTACAAAATCAGTAAAGTATGACATGATTCAATACATGAGTTGGGTATGACACATCACGAAAAGCATGAAACACGTGAGTAGACTTTTATTTTAATAGCCCAATACGAAAAGGGACTTGGGGTTTCTTTTCCATATTTAAACACTTTTTGCATGTGAAATATTTTATTGAATAGGGATTTTCAAAACTATTTTGATGGATTCAAGATTTTAACATTTGAGTTAGTTGTTTGTGAATTCACCTATTTATATTGTCAAATGATATTGATAGTATATATTTCATAGCATAGTCTAAATAGAAATGTCACTATCACGCACCCGTTCAATCTTATAAGGCAATCTCCAACCATAAACACCATTTTGGGTATTACACTACTCTAAATTTGGTGTTGCAATAACTTTACACCATTTCTCTCCGGCCAACTACACTAAATTTTACACTAAAAAGAATATTCCATTAGATACTAAATAAATATATTATTTTATTACTTTCCTGTATTATTATTGTGTATTTTTATTCATAAAAGTATAATTTAAGTAATTTTAAGGCCAACCATATACCATTAGAGTTTTATTATTTTTATAACATTAATAAATTAATATGGAGTCATCAATAATAAAGTTATGGAATGTATATAGTCATTTTAAAATTAAAATTTTAATCTTAAATTATTAAGACTTTTTAATCTAATATTTTTTGTATAAATTATTAAATAATTTTTGTATTTATATCAATAAGCTAGAATAAATATAAATGTAAAATTATAAACTAACTAAAACTAATGAAAGTAAATATATAAAAAATATTCAAACGTTGGAATAAAATACTAATACCCTATATTTGGTGCAGTAAAACATCAAATACAGTATGGTGTTTTTATAGTTCATGTCCACCAAATATAGCGTAATACAGGTAACCGTTGGAGATACCCAAAAATTTACTGTTGCACTACCACTCCAAAAAATAGTGCACCCTTTGAGATGCCCTAATAGCAGCAGCGCCAGCAATAGGAGAGTGTGAGGGAGTGGGAGGGGCGAACTCACTTTTCTTCAAAATATTTTTAAGACAACACCGCAAATTTAAATTTTTCTTCCTATAAATAGAGAGCCCAACATTGATATATTTTTCACATCCCTTTCAAATTTTATATTGTAATTTCTAATTATGTTTTTTCTAAGGTTATTATATGTATTTTTTTAATATTATTTATTTTCAATTTCAATATTGGGATTCTATTTTTTAAATTATTTAAAAAAAATAAAAGAAAAATATCTGAAATTTTACCTATGCTTTTTTTAAAGTGCCAAAATATCCCTCAAGTCTTCGAAAGTGTCAAATGGCCTTGAACTAGTCTGAAAAATACCAAAATGACCTTGATCTCGCTGGTCTTCACTGGAATTGCTGGAAATGGCCAAAATACCCTTCTAATTAGAAAATGAATAATTAAAATAAAGTGTCTATTTTCCCACCTAATTTAAAATAAAATTATGTAAACGTTAAATGCCTAATTTACCCCTTATACCTTAAATACATATTCTAACCCTACAAATCTCATCTCATTTTTTTTTCATTTCCAAACTCATTCCCTCTTTGGTTTGCTCCGTGGCCCATCCTTCTACGAGCACCCCACTCTCGATTCACCTCCCTCCACCCTTCCTTAACTGTCCACCATCACCACGATGGTTGCCCCACTCTGCCTCCTCGCTTCACCCTCGCCTCCCTGTCATCCTCAGATCTTCAACAACTAAACGATGAACTCATGGTTCCTATTACTCTTCTCAGTTTCCCAGTATCCGAACTCAAATAACCCTCTATTTTCTTTTCACGTTTGAAAGAACGCTCCATTTTCCACTTTCAAATCCTAGCAACGCCACTACCACCATCACCTCAAATTTTGAGAATCCTTTGGTATGCTTCAACAATCTCTCTGCCTCACTATCCTCCTCTTTTTGCATCGTCGTTGTCTCAACTCCACCAGCCCAGATTTGCAGTATCTCTCAAGACATACTCCAAGTTATTTTGTGCTTTTTGTCGTGGGAGTATTTGTGATATTCACATTGAAGCGGTGTGTGTGACGTTGTGATTCTTGATTGCTTAGAAGATTGAAGGATAAGTAAGTGCATATTAATATATGTCAATCATTCCTCATACAACTCCAAAATTTCAAAATAAGTGCTAATATAGATTATTAAAATTAAATGCTGATATAAACCTATAATTCTTGTTAGGTTTTGAGGGTGGGGCATATTTCAAGAGGGTAAAATCATTCAACTTTTAAAAGAAAACTAAGAAGGTGTATTTGGTCATTGTCGGGATGGTCAATGCCAAAATTTTCCATTTCAACGTCGTTCTTGGGTCACATGGGCATAATGGTAACATTCGATGAATCTTAGAGTTTTTTCAACACTTTCAAAGAATTCATGACTGTTCCAACATTTTTGGAAAAAATTAAGGTTAATTTTGAATTTTACCCAAAATAAAATTTCTGTGATAGGTACCTATTTTTAAAAATGTAATGTAGTTTGAAAAAATCCACAAAGGATCTCATAAATTGCTAAGAACTCGAGTAAAATATTGAAGATCAGAAAATTGAAAAATGGAAACAAATGGCGATTTGGAAATTTTCTATTTATTGATTGATTAACTTACCAATGATGTTTACAATCCATCTATTTATACACAAGAGACCTTGTTGTACAATCATGATTTCAACTAACAACTTTAATCTGTAGCTGAATTACAAAATCAGCCAATCATCTAATCTATACACCTAACTGATGAGCTAACGACCTCTAACTAATTAAACTTCTGGAACTATGAGGGTGGTTGTAGATCCTTTATCAAACTGTAGTTTAGCTGCCACTTGTAGCAACAAGTTGAGGCTTGGCTTGGAACTGAGACTCAGCTTGGTTGCAACTTGCAGCTGAGTTCTGCAGCTGAGAGTTGAACCTAAGCTGAGCCTTGGAGTTGAAACTGAGCCTTCATATATATTTTTACCTCCTTCAAGATGAGGCAATTTGTGAAGCACAAAATTCCATCCTAGAATGGAGATGAGCTGCTGAGACTGGAGAGATCAATTTTGTAAATCCATCAGCAAGCTGATTAAGGGAATATATATGAAGAGGGTCAATAAAAAAATTATTATATCCGTCTCTAACATAATGATAGTCTATTTCAATGTGTTTAGTTCGCTCATGAAACACTGGATTCTGAGTGATATGAAGAGCAACTATATTATCACACTTCAAAGGGATTGGAAGAGAGGCTGAAATATGCAAATCAAAGAGCAGATAAGTAATCCATTTTAGCTCAGAACGGCCATAGACATAGCCGATATTCAAATTCAGCAGAAGACTTGCTAACTGTATCCTGCTTCCTCGATTTCCATGAAATAAAGGACTGGCCAAGTAATACACAATATCCAGTGACAGAACTGCAGGTGATTTTGCAAGTATTCCAATTTGCATCACAATAGGCTAATAAAATAGGAGAAATCTAAGTTGGGAAGAACAATCCATGAGATGGACAACCTTTTAAGTACCGAACAATATGAAATGCAGCTTTCCAGTGATGTTCTGATGGTGCCTAAAAAACTGGCTAAGCTGATGCACAGAAAAGGTAATGTCAGACCTGGTGAAGGACAAATACAATAATCTCCCAATCAATCATCTATATGGTCCTGGATCAGTGAGTAATGAAGCACTTTTATCTTCAACTTGCCAAGAACATACATAGCTGAGCACTCAGTTAGATGCAGATCAACTATAATATCAGTAACATACTTGTTCCGATTCAGAAAAATCCCAGCATTAGATTTAGCTATTTCTATTCCTAAGAAAACTTTGCAGGCCCTAAGTCTTTGATAGAGAATAGCTTGTGAAGATAAGATTTTAGCTCAGCTATCTCAATTTCGAAGTTACTAGTGATCAGTACATCATCTACATAAATCAAAAGAATGAGAGAAGACTGACCACCGTGCCTATCATGTTTGGACTGCTGCAAGCCAAATCTAATCAATTGTTTTGAGAATTCAGCATTCCACTCTCTGGATGCTTGTTTTAAGCCATAAAGGGACTTCTTGAACTTGAAAACCTTGTGAGGTAGAGCCCTTGTATAACCCTGTGGAGGTGCCATATACAACTCCTCATTTATATTGCCACGTAAAAATGCATCGTTTACATAAATTTGCTGCAAATGCCAATTTTGAGAAGCTGTGATGGCTATTGGCAGTCTGATAGTAACTTGTTTAGCCATAGGTGAAAAAGAATCAAAGTAATCCACACCCTCAATCTATGAATAACCTTTAACTACTAGCCTAACTTTATACCTTTCCACTGAGCCATCAACCTTGCATTTTACTTTGAATACCGATTTACACCCAATTAACCTTTTTCCAGTAGATAAAGGAACTAAATCCCAAGTTTGATTACTTTCCAGAGCTTCAATTTCTGCTTCCACGGCTTGTACCCAGTGGATATCACTGCATGCTTGTTTATAGGTATGTGTGGTGAGCATCGTTTTACTCCCCAAAACAATTTGCAAACTCAAAAGATTAAATTAATACAATGGTCAGCAGAGTTGATCCCACGAGGAGCAAAGCAATAATTATAATTTTACCAACTAATTTCAAAATCTTTTCCAGTGTAGACACCACGCCTTAATTCAAGAATTTATCTAACAACTAAAAGTGCAAAATAATTAATCTAGAAATGAGAAGAAATTATATATGAGAATGGTATCGGCTAAGAATAACTCATATTATTTCATATCAATCATAGTTACAATGATGAATTAATCTTTACGTATCTATCAGTTATAGGAAACTAGGTACGCTTAACCTTCCCAATTATTTCTTACGTTATCGACAATTAATCAATAATAATTAACCTACTATTTTCCTTAACAAAATGCCCCCGGAAAGTATTCGTTGAGCCATATACACATTTTGATAGCATTAAAAAATAAAAGAACCTGATATAGTATTTACCTAAGTAAAAGCAAATAACAATGCACACTGAATTGTTCCCTATCTTGCTATTATAGTCTTAGATAGTTAGCTGTTTTTCACAAGAATGCACTACTTACTAACTATTTACAAAGATTATTTATTGGTGGAATTAGCTAGCAATATCCTAACAATATTCAAGTTGATCAGGTTTAAAATTCTAAAAATAAATTAAACCAAGAACAATTAAGAACACGCAAGAATCAATTGTAAAACAATTAGGTCTCACAATTCATAAACTAATACTTGTTATTCTCTTCCTATAAAATGAATTAGCTACTCATGATATGCACATAAAAATGGCAAAAGAAATAATCTGAAAACATGATGATAAATTAAACTAGGAAAATAAATTACTCCCAGAAAATGGGTTCCGTTTGGGAAAATTAGACCCTCTGCGGTGGACTAGAACCTGGAAGAAATTAGTAAAATATGTTTGCAAAAAATCTGAACTAATTCTGGACTCAAAAGTGCATAAATAAATGATAGATGTCTAATCTGATGCCTCTTATATAGAGTTGTTTAAATTGCTCGACCCCGCCCATTTTGACCCGGCTCATTTGGGTCAGGTCAATGTCCCATTTGGATCAAGTGGGTTGGGTCAAAACAGGTCGGGATAAATTTTAGCCCAAATCGACCCATTTTGACACATTTGCAATTTTGCACCATTTGCTTGAAAAAAAATATATTTATAAAAATAATTTTGTAAAGCTACCATTAATTATAAATAACATATTAATTAAAATATGAAATATATATTCATAATTATATAAATAAATTATAGTAAAATAATATTTTTAAATTGATATATTAAAAGTATTCAAACTAAGTAGAATAAAAATAATTTTATTTTTCTTCATTAAGTGAATAATTTATAATTAAAAAAGGCACAATATTCTTATTTTAAATTATAAAAATAAATTATTATTGTTTATTATTTAGTATTAATATATTTAAAATTTATTCAATTTTTTGAATAAACTACAAAAAAAATTGCAATGATTAGGGTCGATTTATGACCCAGTCCGACCCGACCCAACCCAAAACTATGGGAGTTTTGATCTGACCCGACCCATTTGACCCTATGTTTTGGGTCAATTTGGACTGGAACATCTGACTCACGGGTCAACATGAGCAGCCCTACTCTTATATACAGAAGAGGCTCAACCCAAAATATCATCCAAATCCAGTTCAAATTAAATTCTAAGTTTGTCCTCATCTAAATACAAGATAAGGATCTTGTTCCAATCCAATCCATATAAAATCTCCTTGGAAATATGATCCATATTGATTCAAATCTAAATTATCTCTGCTCCAAATCTGATTTCTCTTCATCCATAATCTTCAATTCGACCACAACTCATTTATGTTCAGCTCCAGTCTTTTTTTCTGCCATTTTACCATATTCCTCCTCAATTTCCTCATAATTCCTCTCAAGCCCCCAAAAACTTGTAATCTGTGATAAATAATACACCTAAAGTGCAAATTAATCCCATAAAATCACAATAAATCCCAAAAATAAACAACATAATTTATAAGCATCAATGTGGCTCATGAATCTTTGATGGTTTAACAACAAATGAACTATGAGTAGCAGAAAAAAATAGGCATAGAGACATTAGAAGATGAAGCACTATGGACTATAAAGTCCTGCATCTAGGAAGGTTTTTTTCCTGACTCTAGTGCTTTGTCTAATTACTGGTAAGGTAGAGTTATTTTGATTTTCTGAGTAAATAATAGATTCATTAACTAAATGATCTGAATGAGGTGTATGAGTATGGTAAGAAGAGATATGTGAAGAACTATGATTGTTATGACTAAATTAATTATGTGACTGATCTGAATCAGATGAATCATGGTTGGATGAATGATTTGTGTATGATTGAGACTTATAAGTGTTATTAAAGAAATCATGTTCAATATGAACTGCGGATTATGGCTCAAAAACCTTATTAGTAGGATCAGGTATGACATATTTATGAAACTGATTATTTGACTGATAAGGATAAACATTTTTATGAAAAACTACATCTCTGGTAATGAGAATTGTTTTGTTTATCAGGTCATACACTTTATAACCTTTCTGAATATTCATGGCTATGATCTAGGAGTGAATTTATGTTTGTGTGGACTCAGATTAGATACATAGATAATGATCCAAAAGTTTTAAGAGATGAAAGATCAGTTGTCTTTCCATAGAGCAGTTCATATGGTGATTTCCACCCAAGAATAGAAGAAGACAATCTTTTAATGGTATATGTGGCCACTAAAATTAAATCACCCCATAAATGAAGTGGTATTTTCGAATGAAACATAAATGATTTGGCCACTTCAATCAAATGTCTATGTTTTCTTTCTACAACCCCATTCTGTTGAGGGGTATATGAACAAGGTTTTTGATGAATAATTCCCAGAGATGAAAATAAGGACTGGCACTGTTTATTTGTAAATTATGTTCCATTATCACTCCTAATGATTTTGACCCTTTTTTTAACTGAGTGTGAACTATAAGTATGAAAGATTCCAGTAGATTATGAACCAAAACTTTAGACTTTAACATGAAAGTACAAGTGGCTCTAGTGTAATCATCCACTATAGTCAAGAAATATTGTGCTCCTGTATTGGTTTTGACCCTAACTGGCCCTCATACATCCATATGAATCAAATAAAAAATAGAAAGACTTTGAGATATTGAATCAGAAAAGGAATTTCTGGTTTTCTTTGCTAAAGGGTATATTGTTCAAAGTTAATTCGAGATAGGCAGATCCAAATGCTGCATTACAACATTTGATGGATGACCTAGTTTGTAATGTAAGTTCAGGATTTCTACATCAGTGAACTTTTTGATAGAATACAAAGCTTTATGATCCATTACATGACTTAATTCCTGAATGATGATAAAACTCTTTATTGCTGAAGGCTGGAAAGACTTGTGATTCAGAATGTATAGTCCGTTGTTTTCAGTGGCTACACAAACAATGAACTTAGTCTTGAGATCTTGTATAACACAAGCATTAGGATAGAAATCAAATTATTTATGAGAATGTTGTGATAACTTGATAAAAGATAGAAGGTTGAATTTGAAAGACCTCACTTAGAGACAATTATGTAAAGTGATTGAATCAGTTAGTTTAACTGTTCCAATGGAATCAACAAGTACACTAGA
This sequence comes from Rubia occidens, assembly GCA_032360425.1. Classification (NCBI taxonomy): domain Eukaryota; kingdom Viridiplantae; phylum Streptophyta; class Magnoliopsida; order Gentianales; family Rubiaceae; genus Rubia; species Rubia occidens. Next base: position 13,598 of record JAUOBV010003965.1, read on the forward strand.
ATGATAAGGCAAAGTGATAGGTATTTTATGATCAATTGATCTGAAAAACTCAAACACGGACAGATTGCTGCATATATGAGATGATGCTCGACTATATTAAATTCATTCACCATACTTAAAACAACAAGCGGTGATAACAATATTAATTGGTATGCAGGTTACCCGAGCACTCTCCAAAATGAGCAAAGTTAACCATATCCCCTGTCTTAGGTCCTGATTCCTTTGCCTTTCAAAAATTCTTCTAAACTAATTTTGAATCATGTTAGCAATCATGGATTGAACATTACCAAACTGATGTGCATCTCCTCCATCCAAATGTGTGGTACTGTCTCTGATCCTTATCCTCCATATATGCAATTGTTGAATTAACATAGGGTTTTTCCTTGCCCTTATTTGAATCAGGCCACCAATTTGGACAACCATTCAACTTGAAACAACTCTGTCTCTTAGATGTCTAGATTTTTTTACAATAGTCACATTTCAGAAACTTCTTGTTATCTCCCTCCCTCTTTCTCTCGGTGAACCTGCCAGTGTTGTACCCTGTAAGTGCCTGTTTCACCATCATTGCAGCATTCATAGCTATATTTTCAAAGTTGTCTTGCACTCCTCTCTATTTTTCATGTTCATGAAACGGAGAGTATGCATTCCCATCATATGGAAAGGGATCTATAACCAGCAATTGATCCCTTAGAGCATCAAATTCATCATTAAGCACAACCATGAACTGATGTAGACTATCCTGATTAGCCTGTATTTCCCCTATTTTCATCAAATCCACACTTGCAACCACAGTTATAGCATGTACACCTCAACTGTGGCCCAATAACATCAATTTCTTATTTGAAAAATACTGAGTGATTGAATTAGATCCTTGCTTCAATTCACCCAGATTCCTCATCAACTAATAGAACAAAGGCCCCTGACTAACAGAGAACCTCTCCTTGATTTCATCCCCAAGTTTCTTCGCACATGTGAGGAAACGAAAGCTCTTCGCCAACTCCTTGCTAATCGAGCTTTGAATCCACGACACAAATGGCGATCTCGACACTGGAAAAGGAGATATGCAGCACTGATAGCAACAGCTTCTGTGTGAGCCAACAAATCCTACCTTGCTTCAACAAATTGGACCAGATTCTTCAAGAATATCATCCACTCTCTCAAGGGTTTCATCACTTCTACAAATTGGGTGTAGAAAGGATACAAAAATAAATTGTTTTTCAGGCACTGATAATCCTTCAGACTCTCCAGAAAAGAATCAATGATTTCCAAGACTTGATCAGTCATAAGAATGCTTCATTGGGATGTTACATCCAACATGGTTGCATACAAATTATCTATCTCGTTCAGTGATCGAACGAATTCTCGGAAGCGAAGAGCTACTGAGTCTGGAACATCTCCAGAACTGATACCGGGACAACAAGCACGCATTTCTTCTCCAAGTGTACAAAGAACATCTTCGATCCCTGAAACTTCCATCAGTGTGCAATTTTTCGGCACAAAGCACAAAAGTTTTCAGATTATGTAGGTAAATTCTTAGTTGGATAAACTCATCAGACTCGTTGTATATGC
>JAUOBV010004069.1:0-15164 GCA_032360425.1 Rubia occidens
CTGAGATCAATGAGGGAATGTGGTTCAGAAAAGGTTTGAAATATGAACCAGACGTAATATCTTGGTCATCAGAAAGTAGTTTTTTGAAAAACAATTCAGCCTTCATACCAATCTGTGATTGGTTTTCAATCCACAAACCCTGGGAGTTTTTAATTTTGTTAATCTGCATTTTAGATCTTTTTTCTTTAACTATTTTGTGGAAGTAGGAAGTATTTTGATCACCCTCCTTGATCCACCTAACCCTACTTTTCTGTTTCCAGAAATGCTCCTGCTCATTTAAGTTTCTAAGTAGATTTGCCTTGGCCCTATTGAGATTAATGTAGTCAGCCTGTGAAGTAGAGTTTGGTAGCTTATTTCAGACTGTCTTAGGGTCTTTTCAGCTTTGATGACATTGTCATCCACATTTCCAAAATGTTATGAATTCCATTGCTTCAGAACGGGCTTTAACCTTTTCAACTTAAGGAAGAGAGTCAGAAGAGGCAACTGAGGAATGGTGATTGACCAGTTCTGCTTAACAAGGTAAAGAAAATCTTGCCTCAGCACCCAGGCATCGATAAATCGAAATGGCCTAGGAAAATACTCCATTTTAGTGGAAACACTGACAAGTAAGGGGGTATGGTCAGAAGAGAATCTATTTAGGGTTAAGATGGAGGCAACATGAAAAACATCCCTCCATAGTTGATTACTAACAGCCCTATCCAATCTTTTGAAAGTGGGGTGGTGGAGTCTATGGTTAGTCCATGTAAATAAATTACCCACAGTGTAAACCTCTTCTAAGGCATTTGAAAAAAGAAAATTATTGAAATCAGCAATGCTTCCCTGATTGGGTGTAGAAGGGCCTTTATATTCAGAAACAGAAGAGATCACATTAAAATCACCAATCATAAGTCTTTTGGATACTGATAAGTTATGTAAATCAGTCCATAGTTCCTGTCTACCAGTCCTATTTGTGAAAGCATATATGAAAACAATTTCCATACAAATATCCAGGTCCGGGAAAGAAAAATCGACCATTAAGAATTGAGTGGACTGCTGTTTAACCTGGATTGTAATGCTATCATTCCACATGAGCCAAAATTTTCCACTTTCAGATGGATAGCAGTTAGAATAGTTAAGTTTTTTCATGTATGCAGTACATTCAGAAGGATCATGCATTGGTTCTAAAATGCAGAACAGACTTGGATTATGCAATGATTTCAGCTTCTTAAGTCTCAAAATAGAAGTATTGATTCCCCTAACATTCCAGACTATCATATGAAGTTTTAGATTCTTACTATCCATAAATGTCACTGTTGGGGCGTTTCGAGGAAGATCTTAAAATCATCCTGTTAGGTTGTGAGAAAAAAGTATTCTTCTCTTGATTAGATTCAGCAATTAAAGGAGGACATACCTGATCCTGCTGAAAGTCTTCGAAACTTGGAAAATGTAAAATCCCATCATGTCCTAGTTCATCCCTCAGTGGCAAGAACCTGTTAAATAAGATGGGATTTGTTCTATCTAGGGCGGGTGTAGGGGATACATTAGTAGCAAGGCGAAACCTTGAAGAAATGTTATCCAAGAAAAAATCATCCCTTGCATAGTGAGTTTTAGCTTTTTGAGTCTTAAAATTAGGTAAGAGGTCATCAAAATCAATATCCACATTAGATACAGCCTTATTAAGCACATTAGACTCCATATTATCAACTGCCTGAGATTCAACTTGATTAGTAGCCTTAGTAAAAACATTAGACTCCACATGATCAACAAACTGAGTTTCAAATTGATGAGCATCCTTGTATACAGACATATCATACACCTCATTATCAACCACCTTGTCATATTTGGTGAAAGGGACTATAGTAGCTTGATGGGGAGACTTATCACAGCTAGTTGTAGCATTAGCTTGTGTCAGTAGTATACTTGGAGAAGGGGTGATGTCCAGTAGACTTGGGGATCTGTCTGGTGAGATACAGATAGCTTTTCCCCTGTCATTTTTTGGGCTAACAGTTTTTTCCACTGGTATATCATGACTAAAAACATGACTAACAGCTTTATGAGTAATAGGACTAAGGACAGTAGGAACATTTTGAAGATTGGAGACATGAATTTGGGTTTCAAAATCCCTTGTAGTTCTTCATCAAATTCTTTAACCAATACAGTAGGGGCCTCAGTAAAAAGATTACCAGTTTGCTTCCAAAGTTGATTAGGCTGAAAGTGTGGATTCAAAACCCTACAATTACTGATTTCATGGCCTAATTTGTAGCAGTGACTACAGTAAAGGGGAAAAGCCTCGTATTCTATGTCATATCGCTTATTATCCTGAGGTGTTCCAAGCTTGATAGATGTATGCAATTTATTGATCAAATTAATCTCAACACAGATTTTAATGGCCGATGGCCTTGTCAAAGCTTCTGTGGCAGCATCCATTTTCAGAAAAACTCCAATTAGGTTACCAATAGATTGAATTGAAGAGGAGTTATAGTAATAGAGAGGAGCATTTCGAATTGTTACCCAGATTGGCACAATGGAGGACTCAGAATTGGGTGAGAAATCTGGAGTCCATCTGAGCACCTTCATTTGCTTGCCATTCAGAGTCCACAAACCCTTTATCCAACATCTTTGGAAATCGTCTTTGTGCTCAAAACGGATTAGGATATGGTTGAAATCCAGTGCGCCAAGCTGAAAGTGTCCTTTGAAACCCATTGTTTTGAAAGCCAAATGGAGTGCTTCCATAGTCGGACGTCCCCTTGGGAATTTCCCGATCAAATCATTGTTATAGTGTGAGGATAATTGTTGTACTTTGGATGCCAAGTAAAGGCACGCCAATTCCCCTTTGTGTTCTGTGATTGGAGAAAAATTAGGATTAGAGGGAAGCGAATTGGCAAGAGGAGTGGGGCGAGCGGAGAGTGATTGTGCATAGGACAAGCCAGGTTTAGGAGGCGGTGGCTCCGCCATAGCTCGGCGGAGCAGGGTGAAGATGTGGTGGTGATTGACCGTTAAGAGCCGTTATCAGCAAGAAAGCTTTTAGAAATTTGCCAAAAATGTTATCTTGGTTTCTCTTAATTTGCAGTTTAATCATTGGTCTTTTTGTAACTTATGGAAAGACGGTTTTTTAAGAGACAAACTCAAATTTTAAACATGTAAATTATATTAGATAAAATTCGTTCAGTGCATCTCTTTATTAATTTTTTTGTTTTCTTTTATTCTAGTATATAGGACCAGAGGAAAAGTTGAGGGGCGGAGGGGGGCTGGGGCAACATCCACCGGAGGGTAGGGGCAGAGGAGGGGCAGATACTATTCATTAGGGTATCATCCACCGAGGAGGGGTGAAAATTTATTCAGCTCTCTATTCACGTAAAAAAATAGATGTTCAAAAAAAGAAAATAGAATATGTATTTCCCCATATGCTTCCCGATTAAATTTTCACCCTATTTGCATTCCGTCGAATATAATAACCAAAAAATAAAATGCTGATGAAATTATAACTAGACCATGTTTGCTATTGCAACTATATTTATTTTCTTCATTCAATAAAATGCTGATGAAAATATAACTAGGCAATGTTTGCTATTGCAACTATTTTAACTCTCTCTCTCTTCATTAGCAACTAACTTGTTTCAAATGTGAACTCACTCTTTTGTCCAGTTAATAAACCAGTAAATTAATAGTCTGCTTATAACTACCAGCTGCATGGAGCATCTAGAAAGAACATGGAAGAGCAGTAAAGTCACTACGGCAGAATTTGTATCATCCAGAGAAAATCCACTACGGCAGAATTTGTAAATAAAGGATTATATGTAGTTCTTAACCTTGCATTCAAATCTGAGTGACAGCAGTAAAGTCAAGTAGCCAGTATACATAGGTGAACCAAGAGAAGGAAAGAAGATGACAAGCCAAAAAGAGAAAAGACAATAATGGAGATGATCACGGCTGTAGCAATCTTATCGCTGAGAGTCTAGCAATAATCATCAGATAGATGGAAAAGGTTTCATTTTCACCACAAGAAAGAACGAATTACGAGTTTCCAACAAACTACCAAGTAGTTTTAGAGCTTCTCCAGATGGTTATTTAAAGCCACAGTCAGCACACAATAATGGTCAATACTTACCATAGTCTCAGGAGCACCAGAAGGGGGGTAAACGAAGATTTCTAGGTGGGGGACTGTTAATGTACGACCTTTTGTCAAATCTCCATTCACCAATCTCGGCCTGATACATGTAACAAAAAAATTCAATAGATTTTGGTCCTCTAAGCATTTTCTTTTTTCACTACGTGTTACAATTTCAGCAAAAACAAATTAAGAGAAATTAAACAGTGACAACCATGGCACATTTACAGGACAAAACTAGTAAAACAACTGAAGAGAAGATAAAAATTACAGTCAGCTACCAGCTAGATATAACCACACCCGTAACTGTAGTGGATTATGAACCTCTTTTCAATTAGCATATCCAAAGGGGGCTGCAATATTTCATAAAATAGTTATCAAGACTAGTATGGATAATAGACAAATGAAATGCCATAGCAAACACACTTCCCCTGTAACAGGAAGTCTTCCCGGAGAATATGGTGCACATCATGTAAAGCGGATGCAATTGCATAAGCATACCCAGGGGCGGACCTATGTGAACCCTTGGGGTAACCATGATTACCCCAAGGAAAAAAATAGGGGGAATTAGTATTTGGTTACCCCGTGTAAAAAAAAATTTACCATTAATATTAAGTATATATATATATATATTTTTTATATATTAATGGTTACCCCATGAATTTTTCTGAATCCGCCACTGAGCATACCTAAAACAATGTCAAGTAATGACAGCAATTTTTAGCCACTCTTTAACAAGAAACTCTAGCTTATATTAAAACGCACATTTCTAAAACCCATCCAAGCTCCTTGTCAGTTTCAGGGTCATTTTTCATCTGCAAAGAAACATTCATCCAAGTGGGAGCAATTGTCTCCAGAACTGTCTGTCAAACGAAATAAATGAATAGTTTCAAAAGGGAAGTGATGCTCATAAAAGCAAAATATAGGACAATTAAATTATTAATTGTTCAGTCCATGGTTTCAACATATGTTAGTACGTAATGTGGACTAGACAGCAATTACAGAAAGGCAAAAACGATAGTAATTTTACCTTTTTAATAATAACAGGAGAACTGCCTATAGGATCAACATTAGCCACGGGACCCTTTTCCTCTAGATAATATGTCCTCACAACTTTCTCATACTTGCAAGGTTCCACATAGATGAAAGGGAACGCAGAAGGAATGTCCCCATGTGCTAGATTAGAGACGGAGTTGACAAAAATGTGATCGGGTTCTGCCATAAGAATGTACCTGCAGCATCAGAAAGGCCGTGGTAACATTTCGATCCAGAGAGCAAAATCAAGTCAAGAAGCTTACTCTTCCTCAATATCTGCTTTCTCCAGCCATTGCACAAATGCCCACGGTCTATTTAAGATAGCGTAGCCCTGGTGCAACATTCAAAAACTTCAATCATTTAAGAGGCCATGAACTAGCAGCAAAGTAACCATTTAAGGTCAATATCCAATCACCAGAGGACTTAGATATAAGAAATCAGGTGTTTTTAACTTTCTGTCCATGACAAAGCACAATGTCCCTTCATCATAACAAAATGCCCTTGTAGGCAGAAACGTGCAGCGATATTAATCATCATGCAAACTTGGATAGAAAGGGATCACGGGCCAACCTTGGTCTCTGATACCATATTAGAATCATAAACTCCTATGATAAAACCAATTGATACTATGTAGTGGTGATCCATTATCTTATATATTCAGTTATAACTCTGTCAACCACCAATGTGGAAAACTAACAATTATCCTATGCAAACTTCTAGCTATGGCAACAAAATGTGAAAATCCATATCAATGGACAGGATGTGGATTATCAGCTTCTCCCGAATGCAAAACCTGCGTAAATCCTACCATATCCAACCGCGGCCGGTCCCTCATTTTCTTATACCAATAGTACGCAATCATGCACTGCCATTTCATGTAAAGTTCATCAGTGGCAGTTACCACAACATGAAACTTGGCGCTCTTCATCTCCTCGGGCATGGTAGTCACAGGATCGAGCCAGTCGGAACCCTTACTGGAGTCCTTCCAAATCTTCCCAAAACTCAACCCTCTACTATGCATTATCATCGTCACCAAGTTATATCTCGGAAAACCAAACCCAGGTGCTAATAGTATCAAAAGCAACGGCGACGCCCTCTGCCCTTATCCTTCCTAGCCATCATCTCTTACCCAAAAATGAAAACTCCAAGAGCCCAGAATTATTTTCCACTAAATCACAATAAACAGTTTTTCAGAATCAATGATCCGACTAAAATTCACCAGAAACCAACAGGAATTGCAGTCAACCTGCAGTGAAAATGGTGAAATTAACAAGGTTTAGTCAAAATAAATGCCCCGATCTTTAGTGTTTGTTAGTTGAGTTAGTCAAGTTTTGAAGACAAACTTGGTTATGCAAGAAGCCAAGCTTGCAGATTGAACAAGAAGCCAAGAACTGCAGTTGCAGGTGAAGTCGGTGGATTTGAAATCGGTGAGATTTGCCGCGCCTTTCCCCGCGCTTTTCCTTTACCGCATTTTGATCAAAACGCAGTAGCCTTGTGTCGTTTTGTGTTAAACGTATGAAACACATAGTTTGCTGTCGTTTTGATAAGTCGGTTAGTTAGTTAAGTAGTTTTACTTTCTGTTCTGATTTTGCTGTATAAAAGAGGATTGTTTTCCTCATTCTGTAAGTTGGAAGATACACACTTTTTGTGTGATGAAGATAACTCTTTTCCCTTGTTCTTCCCGGTCTTGATTACTGAATGATTGGAGTGTTGTTTCTGATTTTGTTCAAGTTTGTTTCCTTAATTCTATAGTTAGAACGTGGACTGCAGTTTATCATGACGCATATGTTTTTCTCTATTTATTTGCAGAATTTTAACAAGAAATAAATAAGTCATTCCAAGAACTGTTGTTTTCCTTCTTTTGAGTTCTTGTTGCATCTGAGAATTGATCGAAGAATTCTCAAACCTTGCGCAAAACTTCTGTCTCTAGATTGGTCACAATTTTTTATTGAAATCCAGATAGAATTTGAAGCTTCTCTTCCAATATCTTCAATTGCGAATCCAACTCCTTCTGAATTCGAAACTCTAAATCATACAACTACTTATTCTGATCGCCGTCGACCTCAACAATTTGTGCCTCGTGTTTCTTCAATTGTTCTTCTATCAATTTCCCCCGTGTGCCTTCTACCATGATGTTTTTGTTTTTTCTGTATGCAGTTGGAACGAACTGTTCTGTACCAAATATCAGGGTGACCAAAAAACAAAGAAGTTAGTTTAGGAATTGGCTAAAAAGCCAATAGGAAAAGATGAAAAAAACACTCTTTATATTATTTGCACAAAAGTCCTTTTTGTAAACAAACAAGCAATGATTTATATTATTTTTTCATAAAACAATTCTTACATGAGTCTGTCTCTTGAAAGATGGTCTTTTCATAATTCATGGAAAGACCAAGGTTTAAACTGCAAATTAGAAGAAAAGAAGATAAAAATTTTGGGTTGCATTAAATCGGGTCATAAATTTATAACTACTACACGTCGTATGCTAAAATTTTAATATTGTAACTAAATTTTTTTACCCTTTTATTATTCTAATTAAACTTTGTCTTTCCATAGGATTGCGGAAAGATGATCTTTCCCAAAACTTTGTCTTCTTACATTCTGGTTTCATTGTAGAAGAAATTAAAATAATACTTTAATTTGTGACATTTTAAAACTTCATAAATTTATTGATATCATAAGATTCATGCGCAAATAAAGGCGAGAAAGCGATCACTGAAGCATGCCAGGTTTCCAGAGCAAGGCCTGCTGGCCGGAGGTGGGCGTGTCTGGGACCTCCTCTGAAATGATGCTGCATAGAGGCAGGTTGGGACCTGCCCCACTATCTTCTCCTCTTCTCTGCAGCCTGCAGCGGGCCCTCTTCAGAGCAGGATCATCCTCCTTAACATCAGAGTCAGAGACGTTGATCACCTCCACTTGTTGGTCAACGACGCCAGCCGCATCGTCAGGATGGGAGGAGCACGAGAGAGCCTTGATAGGTCCCCGAGAAAAGTAGCCACAGACATTTCTGCAAAAAGAAAAGGAGAAAGATCAACAGGTTGTAAAAAAAAGAAATGAATAACAAAATAAATATAAAAAAGGAGGGGAGCAATGAGCAGAGTCAATAATTCATCCAAAGTAGTGAATACCGCTCAAGTCTGCGAGACCCTCGCCAAGAGAAATAGTGTCAGGAAAATATGGCAGGTCGATGGCGCGGAGGGTGAAATCACGTAAGAAGTGGTCCCACCTGACGCTCAGGACTTCAAGGCGGGAGATAGATGGCTGCAGAGGAAAAGTTTCAATAGCAGTGGGACGAGAGCCCGCCCTCTTTCCGGCCCGGGGGGATAAGTGACCCTCTCCTCATCAGCAGGGACCAGGATGAGATCCTCGTCCACAAAGACGAACTGTCTCTTCCACTCAATGCAAGTGGGAAGATCAGTCAACAATTTGACCCCATCTTGTCGGAACTTCAAGAAGGTCCAGTATGGGGGCATCCTGGCAGAATGGCAAAAAATGCTGAATAGAGTGAAGGGAGGCTGGATGTGAATGAGGTGACACAAGACCTCAAAGTCTAAAATAACCCTACAAGAATTTAGGTGAAGGTCGGTTAGGTCTAACTCGTAAAAGGTCAGAATGGCCTGGAAAAATGGAGAAAGAGGAAATCTAAGACAACATTGCTCAAGGGTCTAGAGATAAATAGTAACCATGACCGCGGGCACGTTTATAACTGTTTGGCTGACCCCAGGGAGAAGGACATGGTCACGAATGTTATTCAAAATGATGTTTTGGGGGTTGAAGGCAGTGCCTACGACACGAAGAGCCACTTGGAACTCGGGGTTAGTGGTGTCACAGTACGATTCTGACTTGGGGGACCGGTGGTGGAAACCATAGTAATAAAATAAAATGACAGAAAGAAGGAATATAGGAGAAGGCGGAAAGGGTACCTGGAAGGTGGTCAAAAGTCACCGGAGAACCAAAAGGCCAAGCGGAAATACATAGACGGAATCACATAGAAGGGAAGAGGTGAAAGGAAAATAATAAAGGATATGAATAGGAGAAAAGAAGAAGGAAGATAAAACAGACAATGACAGTTAATTCTCTTGACAGATAGGGCAACAAAATATTAATGATAACCTCCATGGGAGAGAGCAAATATTACGCAGCCAACGTGCAAAAAACAGTCAGAATGGGACACGTGGTGGACATCCAGACAGGTAGTGTAACCGTCAATGGGTGCATTAATTAAAAAAGATCGTGTATTGGAGGGTGATTTCAAAAACCGAAAAGGACCACAAAAATACCAATAAAATATGGAATCAACTCCTAGGGACGCTACCTACTCCTAAGAACACTACCTACTCCCTGAGACTCTACCTGCTCCCTGGTAGTTATGGTTTAAAGGCAGGAAAAGCTGGGTTTTGACATATCCATTGGCCTGTATGTCCATCTACCTAGTCAATTTTTGGCTGGAAAGACTTGATAATGTATGGGTCAAGCGGCCCAGTAATTAGAAAGAAGATAGGAAGGTGCAGCCTGTATATCCAGGGATGCTACATGGGCATGAGACCAAACAGGTAGTGCTTTGACAGGCACTGATGGGACAGCTCCAATGACATCAACCACCAAACCACATATAACGAGGAGAGTGTAATACACAAGATAATATTGGTCCGATCAGTCTACTATTCACTCAGATACACTTCTACAAGGCTTCAATAGCTAACAGAAGCATCGGAGTAGGCACGGTCCTGGGCCTACCTGTCTAACCTCTCTCTGCCTGTCTTGTAGGTTCAAGTGCATATTGGGCTGGTGTGGATCATCGCTAGACATACTACAAATTTTGGTATTAACAGGTATCCTGCTGGAAAAAAATTTACCCCATTTATGGCTTGGAAACCCACATTTTCTTCAACAGTCGGGATGCTGATTATTATGAAGACCAGTTTCTTTATGTCGTGCCACTTACCTCTCCGCCATCGGATTCAACCGTGAAACCCAGCAGTGTCACCACCTCACTGCCTGTTTCACCGTCACTGACGTCGGGAGCCCTACCGCCATTGGATACATTTATGTCAGACGCCTCTTCTGACACTGATCACCTGCTTTCTCTACCACCGGCATATCTAGTTCTCAATGCATCTTACGCACACCGGACTCTATCCCTCACGCGCTTCACATGACGCCTACCGTCGATGATCACGTGCCTCACGCATCGCTAGATGCTACACTGACAAGTCCACCACCGATAAGTCATTTGGCACCTCCTCCGCCTAATTCTGCTTCACCATCGGCCACGACAATTATGTCCCTGGCGCAGCGAGCTTCCTCCTCTATGACATAGTGTTCGCGATCGTCGACCTTTTACATATTTGGAATATTATGTCTACTCTGTTGCTGATATTAATACCCCCCCAACTTCCCCAACTGCTATGATCACACCTACGTCATCACAATCCCCAGGTGTTCTCTATCCTTTAACTGATTTTATAAATTGCGATAAATTTTCAAGTATGAATTCTAGATTTTAGAGTGTAGTAACTTCTAGTGCAGATCCCACCACTTACTCTGAGGCATCGAAGCATGCTCATTGACGTGATGATATGGCTAATGAGATTAATGCTCTTGAGTGCAATCAGACATGGACTTTGGATCTTCTACCTCTGGATAAGACTGTAATTGGTTGCAAACGGGTGCATCGTACCAAGTTCAAGTCTAATGGTACCATTGAGCATCACAAAGCTCTTCTGGCGGTTCTTGAAATTGTCAGAAAGAAGGAATTGACTATATTGAAACATTTGCACCTGTTGCAAAGATGAGTTTGGTTTACCTATTTTTATCAATTGCAGTTATTCGTGGTTGGGAACTTCATCAGAAGGATGTGAATAATGCTTTTCTGCATGGTGATTTGCACGAAGAGTTGTTCATGGGCCCTCCACCTGGCTATCATGCGCCCCCTGGCCAGGTATGTCACCTACAAAAATCTCTTTATGGTCTTTAGCAAGCCCTTTCAATTGGTTTTCCAAATTGGTTCAGGCTTTACGTGCATTTGGCTTTGTTCAGAGTGAGGCAGATTACTCTCTATTTGCTTTTGTTAGTGGCTCGATTACTTTACATAAGCTTGTTTATGTGGATGATTTGGTCATTGCTGGTAGTTCTTCATTGCTTATCTCTGAATTCAAGAAATACTTGAGCTCTTGTTTTCACATGAAAGATCTTGGTACACTTAAGTATTTCTTGGGTATAGAGATTGCTCGAAGGCCGGATAAGATGTTTCTTTCACGACGGAAATATGCCCTGGATATTTTATCTGACACAGGTTTATCGGCTATGAAGCCAACTGATTTTCCTATAAAGCAACAGCAGGATCTTACGCGGGTTGAAAGCCCACTTTATGATGATCCTGAAAAGTATATGCGCCTTGTTGGTCGTTTCATTTATCTTACCATTACTTGTTCTGAGATTAGTTATTTAGTTCATATGGTTGCTCAGTTTATGAAGTCTCCTTTTATTCCTCACTGGCAAGCTGTGATTCAAGTTCTGCACTACTTGAAGAGTCATCATAGTCAAGGTTTATTTCTCTCTTCACGTAGTTTGTTATAGTTGACTGCTTATTGTGATTCTGATTGGGTTGCATGTCCCATTACATTACGCTATCTTTCTGGGTACTTAGTTATGATTGGTGATTCTCCAATTTCATGGAAGACCAAGAAGCAACCTATGGTTTCTCGTTCTTCTGCTGAAGTGGAGTATCGTGCTATGATGTTACTTGTTGTGAGTTGTTGTGTCTTAAGTCTTTGCTTCGAGACTTAGGTGTTGTGCATTATGCTCTTATGCAAGTGTTTTGTGATAGTCAATCTGCTCTTCACATTACGGCATATCCGGTGAACGAATGAAGCATATAGAGGTTGATTGTCATGTCGTTCATGATCTTGTACAGTCAGGTACTCTTGTTACTCATCATATCCACATTTCTGATCAACTGACAGACTTATTCACGAAATATCTCGGATGAAATCAGTTTCATTCATTACTTGGAAAGTTGAGCATTTCTAATCCTCATCATCCAACTTGAGGAGGAGTATTAAGGAATATTAATATTATGTGAATATTAATTATATTTAGATTAGTATAATTTCCCTTATTTACTTAGGACTATTTTACACTATATAATGTACCCAGAACATGAATACAAACAAAATTATTGCCATTATTTTCTACACCAAGATAAGGCAACAAAGTGGCCTGGCACTATAAGACCTGCCCAGATATAGCTGTTATGAAGACAAAGAAGAAACCTAATATGAATCTCCTTGCGAAGACTCTGGATTGCAGAATTTTAGATCTTTGACAACAATAGGGATCTTGCCCAAACCATAAAGTGTTCGTACAAAATTCAAGAACCTAGCCTTGAGGTATTGTTAATTTGGACTTGCTCACTAACTAGCCTGCATGATTAGTTCACAAGGTTATTGATACTTAATTAACCCACAGAATTAAGCAACAATAAATACGCTCGCAAGCAATAAGTATAACTCAAATTTTTTGAATATTTGATTGATAAAAGGTGGTAAAATTCATGGACAATCCCCCATTTATAAGGTAGTTCTCGACCATAAACCCTAACCGCAACTGGAAACTGAATCGACTTATGGCAGCTTTAAGAAGCTAAAACCATATCTAACTAAAATACCTAAAATAAATGGTAACTATGGTAATCTGGTCGAGATTCTTCAAGAAGTAACCTTGAAGAATATTAACTTATCTAATATTACCAAATCTAAGTCTAATCAGAATAAAACTGAATATTCTAAACCTTAATGGACTATGTTTTTGAAATTTAGCTCTTCAAACCCCACATGGCCGAGCTTATTTGTCTAATGAACCTAAAATAAATTAATCTTACAATATTTTACAAAGAACTGACTATCTCGTTAAAAACCCAGTGGGAAAAAAAGTATAGCATTTTTTCAAGACGTCTTCAGTTAGTCGACAAGCTTGAATAATTAATCCAAGTCGTAGCCGACTTATTCTTGAATTCTTCATCATGAAGTTGATCCATCAAAACATTCAATGCCGCATCTCTAAGCTTTGTTCTTGACCTTGTCATCGGTCTAGCCATGTCACTTAGAGGATCCCAAACATAACCCTTGAATGTTTGATCAAGTCGCAGAACGTCTTCAATGTCTTCATTTATGGTGGTAGTCGTCTTGGCATCTCCATCATTCCCTCCGTGGTTGAAAGGTTTCACCCTTGAAATTGAATCGTCTTCAAAGGTAAATGAAGATAAATCAGCAACGTTGAAAGTAGTACTAACACCATAATCGCCTGGTAGATCAATCTTGTAAACACTATCATTCACACGCTCCAACACTTTAAAAGGACCATCACCACGTGGACTTAGTTTAGATTTTTGATAATTTGGAAATCTCTTCTTCCGCAAATGCAACCAAACCAAGTCTCCTTCATTCAAATGCATCAATTTGTGCCCCTGATTGGCTTGATCAGCGTTCTGTAGGTAACATGCAGCTAGCTGTATGTTACCCAAAGGTGTCTCCGCTCGTCCTGTAAAGCCTCCGAGAGAGGATGTAGGTTTCTTCAAATCAGTTCGTTTGAACCCCAATTTGTCAAAACAATCGACGAATAGGATTTCAATTTCGATCCGGCCATCTACAAATACCCTAAGAACTGTGACTTTTTTGCTTTTAGTGACAATGACCATCCAGTCATTATAAGGCAAAACATTGGGAACCACATCCTCTTCGCTAAATGTTATTGTCTCATCAGAACGAAGTCTCTTATTAGCATGATCTTGTGATGGAGAGTATCTAGTCTTGGCTTTCCAAGCATTGTTAGACAGTGATTCGGTTGATCCATGGATCGATATGATTACTTTTCTGGGGCGTCATTGACTAGGTCCTCTTCATAATCCACCGCCGCTGTCATTTTCTGATTCCTATTTTGTGTATTCGATGTGCCCTATTTTTTGCCACTGAGTTTCCCGCTTTGTTGGTTTTGCTGTACTAGTTTCTTCCATCTTCCTTTCTCTACTCGCTCAAGTCTTTATGAATTTAGGCTTGATTTTGCCTAGGAATTGGTTATACAAATGCTCTCTGTTCGCTTCTAAGAAGGTTGCGAAAGCTCTCCTATCATTTTCCTGATTTGCATTAGAAGATTCAGCTTCATCTTCATCGCCATCTGTGTCCTCTTTGCTATGATCTCTTTCTTTACCAGAAACATATTCTTGGTCTTGACTTGGATGCATATTCTTGTAACGTCCAGTTGTTCGTTCTTGTGTATGATTATAGCTTCTTTCATTTCAGGTGAAAACCATGTGTTACCCTAAAGGGGGAATAAGGGACTTCAAAAAAGAAAAAAATCATGTCCCTACCGTCGGCGCAAATGATGTCGTATTCCTTGTTAGGAAAACGAATAATGTTCACTGAGTAGTTCGCGTAGACTTGCAAGAAAGGTCCCAAAATTGATTCCGGGGAAAGAGTTCCGACGATCAAGTCAGTTCCTTCCTTAAGAGAATTGGTATTTCTCAGTTTATTCTTACTTACCCGAGTCAGTGCTGCTCTCATTGTATTTATAGATGTCCGCAATCATGGTTTTGTATTGTTAGCGTCTGAGATCGTGTGTTGCATCGTGGTTCTTCAATCGTGGTTCGTGGTTAAACCTTCAAACGTGGTTCCACCTTTATCGGTTTGTGGCTATGTCTTTCAGACAAGACTCCACCTTTCTCACTTCGTTAGCCCTATCATGTTTCAGTCTTGGGCTAGGCCTAAAAGTTAGCAACAATTTGTGGGCTATGTATACACCATAGGGAGATACCAGCTTCTATTTTTTTTCAAAAAAAAAACTTATACTTTCAAAATAAGTTGTTTTTATCACTTTACTAAATATTAAAAAAATATTTTGCTTATAACCAAAATCGTTTATAAGCTCTGTCAAATAGAGAATATATGGGATGGATGAAGTACATAATTAAAAGGGAAAAGCTAAAAAATGACCCTATAAGATTAAGAAAGTGCAGGAATGACCTTGTAAAATCTGAAAGTGCAAAATC
>JAUOBV010004173.1:0-15162 GCA_032360425.1 Rubia occidens
CTCTAAGGTTAGTGTTCCCAAATGAACATCTATATTAGTCTTTAACTTTTTAAGAAAATGTCTCCCAGTAAAATTGAGGGTGCACCACCATCGTACGCTACGTCAAGGACATAGAAGTCCGCCAAAAACACTAAATTTCCTACTCTAACCAATACATCCTGAACTAAACCTCCAGGGCTAGCTTGGGAATGATCGTCTAATTGTATAATTCCCTAGTTTCCTTAAGTTCACCTATGTCTAGGTTCTCATAAATGCAAGAAGGGATCACATTGATAGATGCTCCTAATACAATCATAATATTTTTCACCAATTTTCCATCTAAGGAGATAGGAATTGAAAACATACTGGGGTGATCGCATAGCTTAGGTAAGTTCCTATGATTAGGAGTAGCCACTTCTCCTATTTTCAATTTACCTACCTTCCTAATTGGATTGTTCCTCTTTTTAGTGCATGCAATTTTCAAGAATTTAGCATAAGAAGGAAAATATGCTCGATCAAGTCCAAAAGTGGAACGCTAACCTCAACCCTTTTGAAGATCTTGCGAATGTGTTCATTGGTGGTTTCCACCTTCGACCTTCCCCAAAGTGCACTAGGGAAAGGAAGTGGAGGATTTACCCTCCCTTGACAAGATCCTCCTCAACAATCATTTCACACTTCTCTAAGTTTGTCTTGTTGCTTTCCACAACCAAGTCATCTTCTTGCAAGATTTCCTTCTCAGGCTCCCGCACCTCCTTCTCACTCCTTAGCTTCAAAGCACTCATATTTCTTTGATTGATCTCTGGTTGGAAAGAAAGCTTGTCGGACTCTTTGGACTCAAGTCGGCTCACCATGGTGGCAAGCTTCCTAACATGGATTCAAGATTTTTTATGCTTGAAAAAGCCCTATTCCCCAGATATTCAATCTCATGCCTTTTGTGCTCCTCGAAAACATCTTGTTTTTTAGCCTATTGAGAAATAGCTTCCAAAATTTCTTCTCGATCCACCTTGTACAGTGAGACATTATTGTTGGAAGGGCATTTACCCTTGGATAGGGTTGACGTGGAGCTTTTCCACTTTGATTGTACCCTTGAACTTGATTCTCCTCACGCCAACAGAAGTTGGGGTGATCGCAGTACCTAGGGTTAAAGGTATTCGCGTAGGGGTCTTGCCTTTCACCTTCTTGGTTCCCCGAGAACCCTTGTTATTCCCCTTACCAAATTGTTGAATATTTCCACCATTGAAGTCAAATGCCTTCACTTCTTTCAAGTCTTCCACCATTTAAGGACAAGCATCAGTGTGATGATTGAGACTACAAATGCCACAAATCTTGACTTGGTGAATTCTCTCTTTGATGAATTCCTTCATCATAGAATCAAGAGCTTAGACTTGCTCCTTTAGCTTGGGATATTGAGCTAGCTCATCCATGGTCTTCACTCGAGATCAAGTGCCAAATTGCCTCGTTCCATTAGCCATTTCTTTGAAGAGTGCCATCACATCCTTAGAACTTTCGTTGGCGATTGAACCATTACACGCGATGTTCACAATTTGCATGTCATCATCGTACAACCCCTTGAAGAAGTAGTATACCAAATCGTTCTCCTTGAACGGGTGATAAGGATAACTTGCCAATAGCCTCTTGAATCTTTTCGAATAATTATAGAGGGATTCATTTGCGAACTAGGATCTATTAGAGAGCTGTTTCTTCAAACCCACAGACTTTAAAGCTGGAAATATTTCTCAAGAAATTTGTGCTTCATGTCAATCCAGGAGGTAATGCAACTAGGTGGAAGGTAGTACAACCAATGTTTGGATGTATCCCGTAGTGAGAAGGGAAATAACCTCAATTTGTAGTCCTCCTCCGAGACTCTCAGCGCCTTTATGTTTGTACAAACTAGATGAAACTCCGACTAGTGCTTGTTTGGATCTTCACCGACCATTCCATAGAAAGTTGGAAAATACTGGATCATGCTGCTCTTGAACTCAGAAGTAATATTGGATGGGAAGGGGGGAGGGATGACAATACATATGGGTTGATTCTCCAAGTTAGGAGCTATCAACGCCCTAAGTGTGCGATTATTCTCTGTCATCTTTACAGTTTCGTCAACTACAAAAGGTGATTCTTGTGGAACCCCCACTCTCGTTCTCCTCCTCTTTCTTCTCCGACTACTTGCGTACTCTTTTAGATAGTGTAAAGAGCCAAACAATATGTACCATAAAATAGGAGCCAAATAATATCCAACTAAAAGAAACACTAGAAAAAAGATTAGAAGTACACAGATAACTATAACAAGGGCTCAACATAAAAAACCAACAAAAAATACAAACTACTCAACTTACACGCTATGTAAGTTAACAACTAAACCTTTAGACTAACATCCCCGGCAGTGGCGCCAAAATTTGACCCGGCCCTTCCCAGCGTTGCTAATAAATAATTTTTTGATGGGAGATCTACTATTAACCGAAAGGGACCATAAAAAATAGATATTTATATTTTTCCCCATTTCTAATACTATGCTACCTAAAGGGAAGATAGTGGCAAGATCGGGGTTGTTCACAGAGTTGTTAGGTATCTAAGAGTCAACTAAATGCAACCGTGATTGGGTCGTCATTTTGATTACGGGTTAGGAATAGTCAATATTGGTAAAATAGTTTTTTTGGAGGTGGGGGTTACTAACAACCACTATCATGTAAGAGAATTAAACTATGTAAACTAGCACTTGGGTAGTATCTGCGTAACATAATCATTGTTGTTTCGATCCTTTATTCCTTTATATACAAGAACTACAAACCTATTCTAGTGTTTATGACACGTAGTGTGGTCTATGGTCAACACTTCTCCACACCTGTCATGTAGGGTGCACATGTAATCTTCCATCGACATCACCTCTGTAGTTTGGGGAGTACAACAACGGCCTTGCCTACTGTGTAGATCTGGATCTCTCCCGTACTATTATATCATGGGCACTACACACAGATGCTTCTCCCTAGGCCTAAAAAGGTAGGGGGTGAAGCACCTTATCGATGGCTCTAAGTTTGAAAAATCGTAACATTTACTCGGAAACCCACATGCACACACCCATATCATTCCGGACTATCGTTACCTCAAGCACATCTAGGCTTCCTTCCCCGTGTGATATCAATAATTGCGCCAACATGAAAATAGACTACATGTGTGCCAGTCTTAGTATGGAAAACATGCAATTAATAAGAACATGAAGAACAAGCCAACATAACAATCACAAACACATAGAAATAGAAATAGAAATAGGTAGATCTAAGGAATCTCACAAAAATAAAATTAATTCCTGAATACAAATACAAACCCCAAGTAATATAACTACTTCACAAGCATTGAAACCAAGTATTTCATTGGATTCAATGCCTTTGGGTAAAATAAAAATAAAGAGAAGAAGACAAAAGAATCTAGAGAGAAAGAATAGCTCTTTTCTCTCTCAATCCTACTCTCAAAGTCTTAAAATGAGCATAAACTCAAACCCTAGTATACACAGGTCCACATGTATAGTAGTATGGAATTAGCTTTTGAAAAAGGCCCAAAATAGGCCTAAAAACCCAAGCAGTCACAATAGATGCGGCCTGTGGAAAATGGCACGAGCCGTGCAGCCTCGTGCTAGTGTGGTTCTACCTTTATTCAATTTATGTCAATTGCTTGACTACTTTCCTAAATTGACGTAAATGTCTATAGGTTAGACCATTACTCGTGCTGGGTCAACCCTGATTTGATTTCTTTTGTAAACTAACATAGATGCCTAAAATATTGACCTTTACTAGAATTAGGTCAACCATGGCTTGGCTCTTCCATAAATTGACATACATGTCCAAAGGTTTGGCCTTTACTCATGTTAGGTCAATCCTGGATTGACTTCTTTTGTAAACTAACATACATGGCCAAAGGTTCGACATTTACCCATGTTAGGTAAACTGCTTGACTACTTTCGTAAGTTGATATAAATGGGTTCGACCATTACTCATGTTGGGCCAACCCTGACTTTATTTCTTTTGTAAAATGACATAGATGCCCAAAAGTTTGACCTTTACTTGTACTAGGTTAGGTTAACCCTTTCTTGACTTCTTTCATAAATTGACATACATGCCCAAAGGTCTGACCTTTACTCATGTTAGGAAAATCGTGGCTTGATTTCTTTTGGAAATTAACATACATGCCCAAAGGTTTTACCATTACTCATTTTAGGTCAGCTGCTTGACTACTTTCGTAAATTGACATAAATGTCAAAGGTTCGAACATTACTCGTGTTGGGCCCAACCTAACTTGATTTCTTTTATAAACTAACATTGATGCCCAAAATTTTAACCTTTACTCGTATTAGATCGACCGTGACTTGATTTCTATCATAGATTGACATACATGCCCAAAGGTTCGACCTTTACTCATGTTAGGTCAACCGTGGCTTGACTTATTTTTAAACTGACATATATGCTTAAAGGTTCTACCTTTACTCATTAGGTTAACTTCTTGTTTACTATCGTAAGTTGACAAAATTTTCTAAAGGTTCGACCATTACGCGTATTGAGCCAACCCTAATTGGATTTATTTTGTAAATTGACATAGATGCCCAAAAACTTTGAACTTTACTTGTATTAGGTATATTGTGGCTTCATTTCTTTCATAAATTGACATACATGCCCAAAGATTTTACCTTTACTTTTGTTAGATCAACCGTGGGTTGGTTGATTTCGTAAATTGACATACATGACCAAAGTTCAACATTTAGTCGTGTTAGTTCTACCATGAATTGACCCCTTTCGTAAATTAATACACATGCCTCGTCTTCAAATATGAAATGATCCGAATCAACCAATTTATATATTCGTGTTACATAGTGGAAAAATAATTATATAAGCAAGGTACACCTTTTGTTCTCATAGGGTTATCACTGACCTTGCATAATTTAGTTCTTTAGAAAAATTAATATAAGTTGTTGACATAGTACAGTAACTTTCGTAAAAATAAAAATGAAAGTAAGTGTTTCATTCATTTAGGTGATGAAACAAAAGTGTAAACATTTAAATGAGTTCAATAAAAGAAGGATTATAGGGTATCAATTAATCTAAAGTATGAAATTTGTGCTTAGATTAAACATTTGAGAGTGATAATTACAAGTGTAATTGGTATATATTTCTAGAAATTTATGGATATAATGTCTACTTTTAAGTGAAATTATACTATCCATTTCCCTTTTTTTTAAAGAAAAATAAAACCAGTTTTCCCGAAACCTCAAAGTCAAACAAGGTCTCTGGACTCATAAATGGGATTATCTCTTAAGCCACGACCATGAGTTTTCTTTCAAAAAGTTCTCCAGGTGAATCCCACCCCTATATATTTTCTTAGAACCAAACCGAGTAACAAATCATGACCATAACTAATACAATGTACATACAATGTATAAAAGATTTGTATGACAAGTGGATGTATATGCATCCATATATGATACAATCTACGAGGTATAAACCCTAACGGGCTTGGGCTTTTTTACGCAAACACTACGGTTTAAGTGTTAGTATAAATGCCCTGATATCTCAACACCGGTATGTAAAGAATCATAACTCTTAAACTTACACATGGCCTTCTCAATTTCTTTTTCTCATTTCCTTAGGCATATCATCTGCATTTTTATTGTTCTCTTATTTTCTGTAGGGTTAAACTTTGCAGCACCGAGAAGAAAAATGGTGGAAGAAAATAAAATGCTTATTGGTACTCCACAATATGGTTTTGTTACTCTGGTTCTGTCAGTAAGGAATGGCCGAATGACGTGCATCACTAGGTCTACTCCATAACTAGGGGTTGGGAATGATCAATACTACCCTTCTTCTACTGCTACATCAAGCTACAAGATAGAATAATATGCATAAGCATGAGATAATACTTATTTAATGCCTCACAACTTCTAGATCAAGGTTGGATGTTTGTATTTTGATGAATGTTTTGTTTTCTATTAACTATTGTAAGTTGTTCCTCGCTTATTATTAAATTTATGTGAGGGTTCGTCTTATAAAGACTGTGATGTTATTCTTTATGTCTAATTTAAACTTAGTTGGTCAAATTAATTGGAATTTTCACAAAAGGCTACACAGTTGAAAAGGAAGAAAAGGTGTGACAGAATACACACACACACACACACATATATATATATGGTATCTACTCTATTAAATAATGATTATTTAGGTTGATATATACTCCCCCTGTCCCATAATTATTGGCCTATTTACTTTTTCAAAGTCAAACTTGGTAAATTTTGACTCTAAATATAAACTAATATACATATAATAAAAATATTATGTAAGATATTGTTAGATTCATCCTAACATCTATTTTCTAAATATCAACTTTTTATGCGAAATTATTATAAGTATCTAGATATATTCAAGGTCAAACATGATCATTGAACACCGTGAAAAGGTAAATATTCCAATAATTTTGGTACTGAGGGAGTAATCATTAAATAATAAATCTAACAAAAATAAGAAATGAAAAAAGATTCAAATAGTCACATCGGCACCGGGAAAAACTTCATCAGCCCCTTATAAGTGCAAAGGTATGGAAATTACTAGAACGCTATAGGAGTTTCTATAGGTTATGCATAATCCATGCATGTACTAGACTAAAAATAGGATTTAACTATGAGTGCATGTTCCATTTCCCTCTTGTATAAGTTACTTAAAGGATAACATAAAAGGTAGACGGGAATTGACGCGATTTATTTTCTTCTGCCTAGGGGTGGTAAAATGGACACGTAACCCTAGAGGTCAAACGAAATTTTTAACTTTAAATCCGGATGGTATGGGTAAAATGGGTAACGGGTTAATTTGGTAACGAGTTAAACGGGTGATTAAAAAATATGGATTGAATGGATTAGTTTTGGGGGTTAAACATGAGTTGAGAAAATAAACAAACCTGTGGGTATGCCACATGGATTTTTAAAATGACCCATTTTTTCATCTTCCCTCCAACTTCCTCATTTATTCATCTCAGTTCCCTTCACAAACGTACCATCAATAAATTTATGTTATAGTTTTGCAGAATCTTTCTATTCCTTCACGCTGTCAAAGAAGCATTTGTGAGACTAGGTGGAGCTGCAATACTTTTTGGAATGATTGCATTTCTTCTCATTCAACTCCACCAACATCAATGCTCCATTTGCTTTTGATTTTTTTTGCACTGTTTCGTAATTCATATGGCCATCAGATGAAACTAGTATGCAGTGGTGTGTTTTAGCAAAGAAACTAGTTTGCTGCAAGTTTGCAACACACCGCCAAAAAATAGGGGAAATAAGGGCTAAGGCAACACATCACTATTTCTATAAAGAGGTTGAAGGAGTTTAGAAATGTTTAAAACTAAATTTGAAGAAATTATGAAAATCTTCAAATTTATATGTTAACCCATATGGGTTGAAACTCGTAAATTTACCCATTTTTAAGCCATATTTTGAATGGTTTTCAACCCGCGGGTTGATATATGTCATACCCATATTTTTTAATTACACATATTACCCAACCCACATTCAACCCGTCCACCCCATTTTCCACCCTACTTCCGATGTTCCAAACCACTCATGACACTAACACGAACTACCTATTTTATCCTTACATTTCAGTTTAAAACTAGCTGGTGTACGTGTTGAGGCTTGGAATGGGAGACTCGGGTGTAGCACAAAAGAAGCAGTGTCATCGGAGGAGGTTATAACTATTCAATAATTCTAGGCAGACCACTAATCGAAGGAACTGTTAGTAATGCAAATGTGTCATTCAAATCCAAAATTGAATATAAAGGATTTTTTTTTTACTTTTCTGACATGGGAAGTTTAGAAGGAATGAGTTTTAAATATGGAAATGCTTTATTACCACCTTGAGTGATTAAGAGGAATAAGAACCCCTAGCGTACTATGTCAGTGACCGAGCGAACCACGTGGCAGAGCGGGGTGTTTTGATCCCATATTAATCTTTTTGGTCTCGGTTAGTTTAATAGTCCAATATTATGAGACTTCTCAAATATTCGAACTCTTTAACTTTGTCTTAAACTAGAACCTGGTTTTTTTCCTTCTAGTAAACCTTGCTTTTAATGTGGTGAAAATCCTAAAACCATCCAATATATTCAAACTCAGGTTTTTGACTCAGTAAAGCCTAAGTTCCATTTTTTACTCTGAAGCTTACGTTGGGAAGTTCATACCACGTATCTATTTTTACGGTTGAATTGTTCCACTATTCTGTTGAACGGCTCGCACGTTCATCCACTTTTTGTCGCATGTTGTTGGTCCAGAGTACATATAAAAGCCTTGTCCTGAGTCACTTATGAATACACAACTTTTATGCACTCTCTTCTCTCCCTCTTCCTGCTTTCAAAAAAATTTGAGTTATGAGTATAGTACTTTGAGTTCCTCCTAACTGCTTGAGTGTACGTGTAATTTCTTGGGGAACGAACGCGTGTGTTGGACCTTACACTACGGATTGGACAAATTTTATTTCAAAGGCTGTGATTCATCAAGCCCATATTTCTGATTTCAAAAACAAAAATCCTTTTTCTAATTCGGTTCTCATAATCAAAAGGTTTTCAGCACTGTCATTTTTTTGAAACAAAATATTTCTAAGACAAATGAACATACATTCTTTTTGTTCATTACCACTAATTTTACCAACAATTCGTAACGAAAATTTTCTTTCTTGTTAAAAAAATCATGTCTGGTCAAACAAGATTTCTTAATGAGCTTTCAAAAATACCACCTTTGGACGGCTTTAACTACAAACGCTGGTCTTAGAGCGCTTTTATCTTTCTCGGACAATTGGAAGTGAATTATTCTTTTATCTTCAAGAAGAATGGGCCAATTCAGAAGAAGTCTAAAACAGCTGGCTACGTATATTGCAGATCGGTCATCAAGCCTACCAAAGCCACCAACACGAAGAATCCAACAAAAAAATTAACCTGGACAACAACAAACAACAAGCTAACCTCATCTAAGATGAACATGTGGACACCATTGTTGCAGTAGTCTCTGAAGTCAACCTGGTCGAAAACAAGACAGACGGGATTATTAACACTGGTGCCTCCAAACACTTCTGCACAAACAAAGACATGTTCGTGGGAAACTGAAGCACTACTTTAGTTCTCGGCGAAAGGAAGGTTTTTCTCAAATTGACTTCCGGAAAGAATTTATCATTTTAAAATGTTCTCTATGTTCCTACCTTACGTAAAACCTTAATATCTGATGGTATTTAACAAGGTTGGACTCAAATTTGTGGGAAAGGGATACATATTCGGGGGCTAGTTGTTGTGAACATCAGTGTTATCAATGTAGCATTTAGTTCTGCTTATGTCATTGAATCTTTTGATTGGCATGCATGTTTAGTAAAAATTCACTTAAATGGATGAAACACATGAATTTGCTACCTAAGCTATTCAAAAATATCTGGAAAAATGTCAAACTTGTGTAGAAGCTAAAATCACTAAGAACCCATTTAAATAAGTAACTCAGTGACTGACTAAAATTTTAGAGCTAGTTCACACAGACTTAGCAAATTTTAGAAACGTTGCAAATAGAGGTGGAAAATGGTACTACATAACCTTTGTAGATGATTATTCAAGGTATAGTAAAATTTACTTTCTAGGAACTAAAGATTTAGCAGAACAAAAGTTCCTAATCTACGAAGCTAAGGTAGAAAATCAACTAGGTGGCAAAAAAATGAATTGGTCAGATAGGGGAAGAGAATTAAATACAAACTTCCCAAAGAATTTTATACCCCTAGTTTGAAATACTTAATGGTGTGGGGGTGTTTTGGAGAAAGTAGGTTTACCTAATTTCAAACGTGACACAAATGATCCTAAAATTGTGGATGTCATACTTGAGGAATATGCTAAAAATGGTACTACATATAGATTTATGCGATTGCATGATAAATCTATGTGTGAATATAGAGATTCTGAATTTTTTTAATGCATATTTCCTTTAAAGAATATGAATAATGTGTCTCCCAATGTGCTTCCTGTTTCTAGTAGTTATTCTTCTGTGCATATACCCGAACATGGCAGTAATGAAATTAGAAGTAAGAGACGTAGAAAAGAAACTAATTTTGTGCCTGATTTCGTGACTATTTTTGTGACTGAACTCAAAGAATAAAATTAATTAACTGAGTCTATTATTTTTCTTCATCTTCTTGAGGAAAATCCTAAAACTTATGAAGAGACTATGAAATCCATAGATGTTAATTTTTGAAAAGAAGTAATTAACAGTGAACTTGAGTCAATATTGATTAATCATACATGGGACCTGGAAGACTTGCCTATGTGTCAAAAGACTTAGGTTGTAAATGGATATTCGAAAGAAAATTAAGAATCGGTGATTCAGTAGAAAGATTTAAGGTAAGACTTGTAATTAAAGGACTTGTCTAAAAGTTTGTTGTAGATTTCTTTTATACTTACTCATCAATGCATCCATATCTTACATTGTTGATTTCAATTCCTTCATACACATTCAATGCTTTGCTTAATGTTTCATAAAACTATTAATCGAAGTAGGTCAACTCTTTTTTCTGATTTTCAAACGTAGGAAAATCCAGCAGATATCGATTGGCTGTCCTTGGTTAAAGGGGTATTTTTTTTTACTTTTAAAAGGTACACAATGCGCATAAATATCAATAAATTGACCCTAAAAGTTATTAAATGAGTTTTTTAATAATTGGTCTAATCGTAAGTCAGTCTGACAAGAGATTTTCTCGGTTAATATATTTAAAAATGGAAATATAGCTTTGAAGAGAACTACATGCAGCATTTATTTCGGAAGTGTTGCATTGTCTCAAAGTTTTTCTTTCATGCTAGGAAAGCAAGCATGGTCCTTGTTAACGAATAAGGATTCCTTCTTTTCAAAATTTATCTTTGCTAAATATTGCAAGAACCAAGATTTGTTACATACAAGGAAGAAATAGGGAAATTTGTGGGGATGGAAAGAAATTCTACGGGGCCTGGAGCTTATTAAACCACACTTGAAGTGGAAAATTGTTACAGGTGAGGCGGTAGATATTCAATAAAACGGGATTCCACAACAGGCCAACCCTATCAGATTTGACACACAGGTCCTACTAGCTCTTAGGTTCAAGGTTTCCAATCTAATTAATCCAAACAAGAAATGGAGGTTATCGGTACTTAAAGTAATCTTCCCTTCTCATGCAATTAAAGAAATTGTGAAAATACTACCATCTCACAATTTGGAGATAAGGACTACTTAGCTTGGAATTGAGATGTATTAGAGAAATACATAATTAAGTTAGCCTATCATGCAACGTGGGAGGCAAAGTCCAAATCGAAACCATCGACAACGTCAGCTACTCAACAAGTAAGTACGGATGAAAAAAACATGTGGAAATTCCTCTGGAATAACAATGTTCCAGAGCATATTAAGCTATTAATTTAGAAGATGATCCAAGGAGCACTGCTAATAAGTACCAATCTTAGGAGAACATGTCAACAAAGTATCAAATATGTTTCACATTTGAAGAATCAATAGATTATATGCTATTCGAGTGTGAATTTGTAAGGAAAGTATGGAGGCTCTGTAGACTTGGGTTAGACTTCAATTCTGTATCTCCAATTTCATTGAATGTATGGCTGCAAAAATGGTTCAAGATAGTACCAGAGAAAGAGGATAAAGAGCTCGCGTATAATGTTATTTGGGCTATATGGTATGACAGGAATAAAGCCAATATTAAACAACAATAGCCATCATTTACACACGCAATAGTGGAGATTGATGTGTTAACTTCGAGATCAAGGGACATACTACATGGTGCAATCAATTCAGACCCACATGCAAATCTGCTGACAATGTCAATGCAATTGGATATTGGGAAGAGCCATTTACAGAAAGGAGAAGAGATGGAGATATTACTCTTATGTGGCAAAGAAAATGGAGTTGTGTGGATCATCTATTCCAAGGTTGTACCGTCATTATAAAAAATACGGATTTTGACAGCAACAAAGGAGTTAGAGTTGTCGCATGGTGCTCAGAGGGAATAAATATAAATTAGGGATGGATAGGAACAATTATGCTACATGCCTTCTCACCAGGCCAGACTGAGCTAACTGCTATACTCCAAGCTATGAAGATGGCAAGTGGAAGATGGGACACGCGGGTACTAATTAAAATAGACTGTGAGAGTGCACTTCGTTATATCGTAAACTACCTAGACAACCCACCACATGTTAGGCAAATTGTACAGGAAATTCTGATTCTAGGTATGGGGTACATTAGTTTAGCAGTATTTAAGGTTGAGAGACCATCTTTTTGGGAAGCCCATAGGCTTGCACGTTCCACTCTATCATGTATCCCTATCTATCATTATTAATGAAAGTGAATCCTTATTTCAAAAAAAAAGTTTTGCTTTCCGTACAATCTGTAGAAGTATGCTGTAATTTGGCCAAATTACAAACAGGGCCGGCCCAATCCTAGTGTGGACCGTACTGGGCCCAAAGATGGGAGGGACCCAAAATTTCAAAAGACTTTTTATTTATATGTAGTAGTTTGGATTCAAATTTTAGAAAAATATATTTTGTTACCATACTCCCTCCGAATTTTTAATATTGACACTCTTTCTTTTTTTGTTTTATCTTTTAATATTGGTACCTTCCCTTTTTGAAAAAATTAAGATTAAATTCATTCACTCAATTTACTTTTTACCCTTCCTGTAAAATCTCCTCCACACATTTTACTCTTTTTTTAAAAGTGTGCCAACAAGTTGACACCAATTATTCTAGACCAGAGGGAGTATAATATAAAGTGAATATGGGTTCTGTTGACATAATATATGTCCAAATGAATGTCATGATTCATATGGCTCAAATAATAAAGTTAAATTTAAATATACATAAGAAATGATGTGGAAATGTTTCAGATCCATAAGTCTATGGATAGGCCTCCTAAATTTTTGCCTTAAAATTTGTAATCTTTTTTGAAAAATAAATATTTTATTTTATAAGTTAAAACAAATAATAATGTGTATTTAAAGGTAAAAATATAAAAAAAATTAAAATGTTTAAATTTAGTATATATGTTAAAATATGTAACTTAACAAATACAGTGTATAAGTGAAAAATTAAGTAGACTCTTTATACATATTATAGTAATATATATGCTTTCTCTTCTCCACTTTCTGTTGTATTCTTATCTAATGTGACATATGTATTTTTGAGTTAACACAAAATTTAAACAATTTTATAAAAATAATTAGCTTTTCATTATTTTATATTTATTTTAATATCTAAATATATGATATGTTAATAATTTTTATTGGTTCGAAAATGTAAATGAATTATTATATCTTTCTTCATTTAATGTTATTTTATTAATCAAGCTAAAATTATAATCTATTGGTTTATTAATAAATAAAAGATTTGCATTCAATTTCTATCGAATTCTTAATATATTTTTAAAAATTGTGTACTTCTTGTTTTTATATTTATAATTGTTCGGACGCATATAAGTTGCACATTTTAAAATAAATTCTCTAATTTCATATATATCAAAAATATTTTTAAAAATTTATAATAAAAATTTTGAAAATATAATATTTATTTTAAAGAAGGGTCCGAAATTTTTGTTCACCCCGAGATATAAATGGGTTTGGCCCGGCCTTGATTACAAACTAGAGGTAAATTTAACAAAATCCTATACTCATAATCTAAAGTAACTTCACCAACTATTCACCATTATACCACCGCTAAAGTAGATGTATAAATGTCTTGCTATCTCAACACAAATGTCTAAAGAATAAAACTCTTAAGCTTAAGCATGGCCTTCTTCATTTCTTCTTCTCCTTTTCTTAGGCATATGATATACATTTTTCTCATTCTCTTCTTATTTCTAGGATTAAACTGTGCAACACCGGAAAGAAAATTGCTGGAAGAAAATGAAATCCTTATTAGTACTTCACAAGATGGTTTTGTTACTCCAGCTCTGCCAGCAAGGGATGATCAACATGCACGCATCGCGATCTCCATTCCATCACCAGGGGTCGGGCATCATACCCATCTCCATCAACCTATAAGATCGGATAGTAATATATAATATGCAAAAATAAAAAATAATATTTATAAGACAAAATTAATAACGGGTCACAACCTCTATATCAAGGTTGGATGCTTGTATTTTGATCATTGACTATTGTAAGTTGCTCCTCACCTACCATTCTATTGATGTGAGAGTTGGTCTATATAAAGATTATGAGATTATTACCGTATTTTATTTAAAGGTAATTTGTCAAAGGAATTGGAAATTAATTTTTATGACACTAGATACTACGATTGAAAATTTTTCACATAATCACATTCTTAGATGGATTTTTCCAAAGTATTTTTAGCTAGAAAAAATATGTTTGAACCCATTTCTGCAATCAGAACTACTCAAAGTTTTAAAAGAATATTTCAATTGTATTTGTGTGGCATCACGAAAAACTTCCCCACCCCTTGTAAATGCAAAGGTACAGAAACTACAACGTACGTTACAGGAGTTTATGTACCTTATACATATAACAAATGTGTGGTTGTTAAGGATAAAGTTCTCTGTTTCGTTCCAGGCGATTTACACTCTCACTATGTATATTTCCCGATCCAAAATTTTGGCCTGATCGGCGACCTTATTTGAGCTGTGCCCCGATGGGGAAATCGGGTAAGAAAAGAGTACCAAGGAAGGCACTAGTCAAGCAAACAGATGAAGTAGTACAATCCAAGGGGAAGGAGAAAGTGGTGATGGAAAGGGGATCTTGGGAGGATGAAATTTGTTCAAAAAGTGTAGAACCGGTGAGATCTGTTGAAACAAACTCAGCTCAGATAGGGGTCCCAGCCCAGTTGAAATCTCAACTCAGAAAATGTTGTTAAAAAGTAAGATGACAAAGGAGAAGGAGATTGAAACATAGTAGTGAAATGGAAAAGAATCTCATAGGGCGAAATGATGGAGAAGGAGGATGAAAAGAAGTGGAGTATGTTGTTTGACGACGAGTAAATAGAGGTAAAGTACTATGAAACAGTGAAGGTGGGTGAAATTGAAATGGGAGAAATTATTGAAGATGATGTGGAAGAAGGTTCCAAACAATAAGACTCATGCATAATTTGCATAATTCTGGGTTCAAATCCTCCATTCAAAGTAATGGAAGGCTTCTTGCTTCGAAT
>JAUOBV010004476.1:0-15154 GCA_032360425.1 Rubia occidens
CCACTACATAACCTAAGTTTGTCAGATAAGTGGATATGGAACTACACAAAGCCGGGGAATTACACAGTTCGATCAGCGTACCATGCCGTGGTAGAAAATGAACGGATGGTGGTGTAACATCAGACCCTGCAATCGATGCATGATGAGCGGCGGCTTTCTGGAAGCGACTTTGGAAGTTTCAGGTTTCGAAGAGGGCGTTACATTTTTATTGGAGACTGTGCATGATTCATTACTGGCGGTGGTGAATCTCTGAAGGCGGGGAGTCGAAGTGGCTCCGATATTCCCCTTGTGTATGGAGGATGCAGACTCCACTGCCCATTTATTCTTCTAGTGCGAGTTCGCACAGAATACTTGGCAAACGGTCGGTTTGATGGCTAAGGTCGAGGGGGAAGCGCAGGCTAGAAATGATGCATGGTTTCAGAATTTTCTCAAGGAAGAGGGGGATGAGGTTTGTTCACGGATGATCATGGTCTGCGATGGCATATGGTTTCAGCGGAACAAACGAATTTTTGAGCAGAGTCACATTTTCGCTAACATCACGGCAAGAGGAGTGGTAGCAAATCTGAGGAACTACAGAGATGCCTAGGGATGGAGAGAAGATACGTCAGGCTCGCTGCTACCACAGACATTGCTACAGCCTCCGGACCCGGGTACTCAGGTCTACTTTGATGTCGGGATTATAAATGGGAACGCCGGAGTGGGAACAGTGGCACTAGACAAGGAGGGAAGGTTTACAAGAGTGGTGGAGCATAGAATTCTGCATGTACAGGATCCGGAGCTGGACGAATGCTTAGCTTTGGAAGAGGAACTCATTCTGGTGGCTTATATGAACAAATCGACGGTGAGGTTGATAGGGAATGATCTCCATTTTATCCAGATGGTACAACAAGAAACAGACTGCTCAATGAATTTCATGGATACTTTTCAGAGGCTTAGAACTTTGTTAGAGAATAGCGATTGTTTGGGGCCCTTTTGGGTTCCTCGTAGCGAGAACTTTGTAGCACATTCTCTGGCGAATTATGCTAAGTTGAACCCCCTTATGTATGATCCCTTGGACTCTCCCCCAAGCTTCTTATCTTTCGTTTTCGGACAAATTCCGGAACCTTGAAGTTGAATGAAAGTAATTACCATTTTTCAAAAAAACGAAGATTTACCACTTAGTTAAAAATTAATTGATTGCAAATGGATCTTAAAAAAGAAGTTGAAGGAGGAAGGGGCCATAGATAAATACAAAGCAAGGCCAGTAGCCAAAGGATTTACACAAAATATGGCCTTGATTACTTTGATACTTATTCTCTGGTAGCATGAATAGCTACTATAAGGATACAACTTGCCATAATATCAATCCAAAAATGGGTTATCTATAAAATGGATGTTAAAACTGCATTTTAAAATGGTGAATTGGATAGGAAGTTTATATGAAACAATCCAAAGGATTTGTAGTATCTAGGCAAGAGCACCAAGTATCATGTAAACTTGTGAAGTCGTTATATAGATTTAAACAAGCTTCAAAATAATGGCACCATAAGTTTGATCAAGTGATACTTCCTAGTGGATTCAAAATAAAAGAGTTAGATAAATGCATTTACAGTAAGTATTTTAATGGTAAACGTGTCGTAATTTGCTTTTATGTCGATGACATGTAGATCTTCGGTTTGGACTTAGAAAGAGTCTTAGAAACCAAAGAGTTGTTCTCAAGAAAATTTGATATGAAAAACATGGGAGAGACTGATGTTATTCTTGAATTTAGAATAAAAAAACCAAGGGCCCATTACACTCTCACAATCTCATTAAATTGAGAAGATCCTGAGAAGGTTTAATCATTATGATTGCAAGATGGTCTCAACACCCATTGACTCTAAACTTATGTGAAGAATGTGGGAAATGATGTATCACAATTGGAATATTCAAGTGTTGTAGGTAGTCTAATGTATTCCAGGACTTGTACACGTCCAAATATTTCTTATGCATTTCGAATGTTAGATAGATTCACAAGTCATCCAAAAAAGCAACATTGACTTGGTGTTACGAGAGTTTTAAAATAATTTAAGCACACAAAATATTATTGTATCAACTACAAATGGTATCCTGCTCGACTCTTGAAGGTTATTCTGATGCTAGTTAGATAGAAGGCAAAAAACATCACTCATCTACAAGAGGGTGGATCTTCTTGTTTGGTGGTGGAGCAGTTTCTTGGGCATTAAAGAAACAAATATGTATAGTTGACTCCACCATGACTTCTGAATTTGTGGCATTAGTTTCAACTAGCAAAGAAGATAAATGGTTAAGGGACTTGTTACATGGTGTTCCATCGTGGCCTAAGAAATATCACCTATTCATTCATTGTGATAGTACTTCAACGATTTTCAATTCCTATAGGGAAGTATACAATGGAAAAATGTAGACACATTGGAGTGAGGCATAGTATGGTTAAAGACTTAATACAAAGAGGAGTCATAACCGTTAACTTTGTCAGGTCCACTGAAAATTTGGCAAATCATTTGTGACTAAGGGATTGAATAGAGATTTGGTGGAAAAGACATCCATTGAGATTAGATTAAAACCTGAATAAAAAAACCATAAAGATGAAAACCTCAATTCAACACTAGTAAATTTACTCGTCTTGAATTCAATGTGTGAAAAGTACTTTGTTACATGGCTGGAACACTATTTGTGAAGTTAGTGTTACTACCCGCTAGTTAGTAGAGTATGAACTTTAGAGTTC
Organism: Rubia occidens; assembly: GCA_032360425.1. NCBI lineage: Eukaryota > Viridiplantae > Streptophyta > Magnoliopsida > Gentianales > Rubiaceae > Rubia > Rubia occidens. Next base: position 2,726 of record JAUOBV010004476.1, read on the forward strand.
TTAACAAGTTTGAGAAATGCTTGATACATTATATGCACATATTGTTTGCATGAGCTGGGAAATACTTTGTACGGCAGGGCCTATATGAATATAGACAGTGTGTCAATTAAAATTTTAGAATTGAATTTTGGAAATATTCATAAATAGGCTTGAAACACATGAATGATATGTGTTGTACTATAACCATCAGAAAGAAGCGAACGTGTGTGGAAGTTCATGTGACATGTTACAAAAACTTCGGTTCAAGGATTAGCCCACTAAAATGGTCGACATGTTATAAGTAGTTTTCACTAAGGCGTTGGTTCAGTCGAAAGATACCTAAATCAATGCATATGTTATCAAGATATTTTAGGACCTTTATTTTCAATTATTGAAAATAGTGGGGGATTGTTAGATATTTTCAAGAACTGAGAGATATGAAGTGCATGAGTTACTTGACATTAAACAAGTGGTAAACTATTTTTTTAAAAGATTACATACAAGCAACTGAATTACACATTACATCCTAATCTAGGACCTAACAAGGAAATACCACCATTAAATTTCAGTGGAGCCTGAAACTCCATCCATTTGAATAGTTAGAGACGCCCTCCTGAGAACACTCAAACGCTGCACCACCAATAGACCGGTGCTACTGAAACCGGAACCACCATGATCTCACCATCATCGACCACCTGTAGGTTGGCAAACCACAACGGGGACCACCGACACGGTCCGATAACGCTAGGTAATCCCCATCAAGAAATTGCTCTAATATTCACAATTCTTGATAGGGGTGTATTTTAAGCCATGAACCTCTCAGTTGTAGAGAGTGTGGCTTACCACTAAACCAGAACCAATTCACAAACAAGTGGTAAATTCTTGTAATTTATTCAAGTTTAAAGATCAAAGATATGATCTTGAAGTGAGTGTGCTATCCTATAAATTCAAGAATCTTATATGAGTTTATGGAAGAGTTTCAAGTCATGAAATTAAAGAGAGAATACATCAATGTCAAGCTCTCTTCGACAAGTATAAAAGAGTTCTCCTTTGTCATTCTAAAGAGACGGTACAACACAACACAAAACAAGAAATACAAGAAACATGTCTTCCATTCTCTAAAGCTCTTACTCTTCATTTATGTTAGGAAGTTAGTGCAAACTTTTCCAAATTTTACTTAATATTATTCTAAAAGGAATTTTTTTATTACCTGCACACAAAAGGGAACAAATAAAGGTTTAAGGAAAGTTTTTTGTGAACGATTTAAAGATTTACTAATATAAATCCATTTTTATCTCCTCACTTTCGTGTTGCCATTATGATTGTTAAGTAATACATTTTGTAACCAACAAAAGCTCAGGTTGTTCTTGAATGGATTTGTTTTATTCTCCCTTCATCCCATAGAAATGTGCACAATTTCTATTTTCGTCCGTCCACAGAAATTGACACAATTCAATTCTTACCCAAAGTGGCAAAATATGAGCTTATACATTTACTATATTATCGCTCAAAAGGTTGATTAAATCTATTATTCAACTCTTTTATTACCCAAATACCCTTCCTTTATTTTCTATCAACACTTCTGTCTCATCTTGCATATAATACCGATCCAAAAGTAATTGTGTCAATTTCTATGGGACGGAGAGAGTATTACATTTTACGTAATTCAACTCCTTTAATGTTCGATGTTGATATTTTATCGAATAATCTGGATCGATACTTACTGCTATATTTTCATTATTTCTTCTCAAACTAAACATTGACATACTTGATGTTGGTAATGCATAATGGGATATTCAGCCCAAGATCATGTTTTGAAGAATAAAACTTATATTTTCTCTTTATCCCACATTGGAAGTTTAGAGAGAGGGTGTCTAGTTTATATGTGGAAATGTTTCTCTACAACTTTCAATGAGCAAGAGAAATAAAGACCTCTTGCATGCACCACTGTCGACCGCACCGCACATCCGGACGTGACGAGGAGAGCACAAGCCGGGCCGGGCCTTGCATCCATATTAATTCTTTTGGTCCCAATTAGTTGAGAGCCTAGCATCATAAGGTTTCTCAGATAATCAAACGTGTTTAACTGGTCCTAAAAGAAAATCCTATTTTCCTTCCAACATTTCAGACATGGTTAAATGGGTTTTAAATTTCCAAAAATGATAAAAACTATTTTTAACTCTTCAATTGAGCGTAAGGTTTTATCTTCAACATGCTTCCAATTTTTTATTCGATCCATGATCATTCTGATTTTTTTGGTCAGTAAAACCAGGGCAGTGAACTGCTCCACATTCTCCAGAATTTGAGCTCTGACTGTTGGTTTGTACACCTATAAAAGGTGAGTTCTTGAGCAGATTTAAAACACAAAAATCACTCTTCTTTTCTTCTCTTTACAACTTTCAAACATTCGGGTTCTATGCAAAGTACTTACGAGTTCCTCATCCGCTGGTTGAGTGCACGAGTAAGGGATGATTTTGGTACCTTGGGAAACGAACAACTGTGTTGAACCTTGCACTGTGGGTTAGAAGAATTTCATTCAAAAATCCTTTCTTCTTTAGAAAAGCAACATATTTTGTGTACTGTCTATACACAAAACTAGTAATTGTTACTCAAATTTTACCAACCATTTTGAAACAAAATTATTTCTTGTTTGAAAACAATTTCTTGTCAAACAATATTTTTGAACGAACTTTTGAAATTTTTCATGTGGATGGTGTTAACTACAAATGCTCGTCTCAACGAGCCTTGATTTTTCTTGAACGACTGGAAGTAGATTATGTTTTATTTACTAATCCTCCAAAAATCACTACCACTACCTTCACCACCAATCAAACTCCAAAAACAGCCCATGAGGTTCCTTCAAAAGAAGATACCAAGCCGATTCTAAAATATGAAAAAGACAACAAAACCGTTAGGGGCTATCTTCACAACAACATGAAGAATCTCATATTTGACTTGTTCATCACCAAAAAATATGCTTAGTCAATATGGGAGACATTGGAGAAAAAATATGGTGGTGGTGATGATGCAGGGAAGAAAAAGTATGTTGTTGGAATTGGCTCAAGTTCCAAATGGTGGACAACAAGCCCATTATGAACCAGGTTCATGAGTACAAAAATATGACTACCAAAGTACTCGCAGAAGGTATGATGATGAGAAACATCCTTCATGCTAATGTACTCATCAAGACGCTGCCAGATTCTTTGTTCGGTTATTGCAACTACTTCAAGCACAAGAAATGGGATACGACTATAGAGGAACTAGGCAGCCATATGAAAATTGAGGAAGCCAGTCACCTCAATGATGATAGACTCTCCTCTTTTTCTGATTCGATTAAAGATAATGTTGTAGAATTTAGAAACATTGACAAGTTTAAGTTCTCTGGTACCTTCAAGAAGGGAACCTACACCAGTCAAAAAAACTGTCACCTTTAAGAAGAATGAGACAATTCACACGAAGTCTAAAGTAGCCCACTATGTCTGCAGTAAAACCGATCATCGAGCCTACCAATACTACCAGCGCAATAACCCCAACAGCAGCAACAAACCTCAAGTCAATCTCACCGAAGATGAACATATGGAGACCATGCTGGTGTATTCTCTGAAGTGAACTTGGTCGAAAACAAGACAAATTGGATCATTGAAACTGGTGTCTCCTGATAGTTCTATATAAATAAAGACATGGTAGCAAATTACGAGGAGGTCGCTAATGGTGAAAAAGTCTACATGAGAAATTCAAGCAGTGCCCCAGTTCTCAGCAAAGGGAAGGTTATTTCTCAAACTGACTTCCAGAAAGAATTTATCCTTTTCAAATATTCTACATGTTTCTTCCCTGCACAAAAACTTAATATCTGCTAGTTTGCTTAATAAGGTAGGCCTCAAGTTGGTGTTTGAACCTGACAAGCTAGTTATCATTCAAAATGGCCAACTTGTAGAGAAAGAGATACATGTCTTAGGGGTTGTTTGTTGTAAAAACCATTTCTATCAATGAAGCATCTACTCCTGTTTATGTCATTGAATCTTTTGATATTTAGCCAACACATGAACATATGAACTTGCTGCCTAACCTGCCCAAAAATTAATTGGAAAAAATTCAAACTTGCATAAAAGCTAAAATTGCTAAGAAACCATTTAAACAAGCAATTCAACGAGCAACAAAACTTTTAGAGCTAGTTAACATGGACTTAGGAGATTTTAGAAACTTTGAAAGTAAAGGTGGAAAACGGTATTGCACAATGTTTGTAGATGATTATTGATGTACAATTTTATGCATGCGTTAACCAATGCATTCGGCACATTTCTTATCATGTCTTCCTTGGTTGATTGCTATTTTTAGTTAGATTTACACAACAAAGGGTTTGTTAAGTAGTTAGGGTTGTTTTTTATTTTTTATTTTTTATTTTTATTGGTTTTTGCTGTTGAGCTTTCTTGTTAGTTATCCAGTTACTTCTAATCCTTTTCCTAGTGTTTCTTCTAGTTTGATACTGTTTTGCTCCCAGTTTATGGTACACGCCCATACCACTAACACAAGAGTTTTACATTACCCAACAGAGTACGCAGGTAGTAGGCGATGAAGAAAGAGGAGAACTGCATCGGAAGTTCAATAAGAACAAGTTTTGATAGTTATAGAGAGTGGAGAAACAGTGAAAGATAACCGCACTTTGAGGGAGGATATGGCTCCAAACATGGAGAACCAACCTCTTTTCATTTCCTTCCCACCCTTACCACCCAGTGAGCTCAGGAGCGGAATGATTCAGTGCTTGCCAACTTTTCATGGAATGGCCAGTGAAGATTTGAACAAGCACTTGTCGGAGTTTCATCTAGTTTGTACTAACATGAAGCCATCAGGAGTCTCAGGGGAAGACTACAATTTGAGATCATTTCCTTTCTCACTATGGGATGATGCCAAAGATTGGTTGTACTACCTTCCACCGGGTTGCATCACTTCCTGGATGGACATGAAGAGCAGATTTCTCGAGAAATACTTCCTAGCTTCAAAGTCTGAGGGGTTGAAGAAGCAGCTCTCAAATATCTCTCTGTTCGCTAATGAATCAGTTCAAGAGGCTATTGGCAAGCTGTCCATATCATCCATTCAATGAGGGGGATCTGGTATACTATTTCTTACAGGGGTTGTGGGATGATGACATGCCAGTGATGAATGCCACTTGCAATGGTTCAATTTCCAACAAGAGCCCAAGGGATGTAATGGCACTCTTCAAAGAGATGGAAAATGGTACAAGGAAATTAGTACAAGATCAAGAGTGAAACCCATGGATGAGCCATCTCATTCCTCCAAACTAGAAAAGCAAGTCTAAGCTCCATGATGAAAGAGTTCATGAAAGGGTGGGTTCAACAAGTAAAAGTGTGTGGCATTTGTAATCTTGACCATCACACAGATGTTTTCCCACAAGTGCTGGAAGATTTGGAGGAAGTTAAGGTGTTGGATTTCAACAATGGTGAAAGTAGATAACAACAAGGGTTCCGTGGGAAACAAGGAGGTGAAAGGCAAGACCCCTACGCGAACACCTTCAACCTGAGGTATCGCGATCACCCTAACTTCTGTTGGCGATAGAAGAATCAAGTACAAGGGTACAACTGAGGTGGAAAATCTCCACCTCAACCTTATCCGAGGTAAGAAGATCCTTCAAACAACAATGATTCACTCTGCAAGTCAGATCGAGAGAAAATCTTGGAAGCAATCTCTTAATTAGCTAAGAAGCATGGTGTTTTTTTCCAGAGCACACAAGGCGAAAGATTGAAGATCTTGGGACTAGGGCATTTTTTAGCATCAAGAATATTGAAATTCAAGTCGGATAAATTTCCACCTCGGTGAACCGACTTGAAGCCAATGAATTCGGCAAGCTTTCTTCCCAACAGGAGATCAATCTGAAGAATGTGAGCGCTCTGAAGCAAAGAAGCGCGGAAGAGGTGTGTGAGCCCAAGAGGGAGATTTTACATAAGGACAACTTGGTCTTGGAGAGCAACAAAACTAACTTTGAGGAGCAAGAATTGGCAGTGGAGGAGGAACCCATTAAGGAACTTCCAATACCCAAGGCGAGGGTGAATCTTCCACCACCTTTCCCTAGTGCACTTAGGGGAAGGTCGAAGGTGGCAACCAATGATGAGCATGTTCGTAAGATCTTCAAGAAGGTGTAGGTTAGCATTTCACTCTTGGACTTTATTGAGCACGTGTCTTCTTATGCTAAATTATTGAAAGTTGCATACACTAAAAAGAGGAACAAACCACTTAGGAAGTTGGGAAAATTGAAAATAGGGAGAGTTGCTACTCTTAATCATAGAAATTTTCCCAAGAAATGTGATGACCCCGGCATGTTTTAATTCCTATTTCTTTAGGTGGTAAATTGGTGAAAAATGTTATGATTGATCTAGGAGCATCTATCAATATTATCCCTTCTTGCCTTTATGAGAACCTAGACATAGGTGAGTTTAAGGAAACTAGGGTAATTTTCCAATTAGCCGATCACTCCCAAGCTAGCCCTTGAGGTTTATTTAAGGACGTAATGGTTAGGGTATGAAACCTAGTGTTTCTGGAAGATTTCCATGTTCTTGACTTAGCGCATGATGGTGGTGCACCCTCAATTTTATTGGGGAGACCTTTTCTTAAAACGTCAAGAACAAAGATTGACGTTCATTTGGGAACATTAACCCTAGAGGATGAAATTGATAAGGTGGGTTTTGATATTTACAAATCTAAGCATGATTCACCCAATCCTTCTCTTGTGTGCAAAGGCATAACCTTATGTGAACAACTTGCTCAACATGAAAACTCTTGCATTATTAAAGATGTCTTGCATGATTAAAGATGTTAAATGCCTAAATGTAATTCTTGATGATGAGGTGTTGCCCAATATCGAAAACTTGCATGCTCTCTCTTGTATGAATGAATTTTGTGATGATACACTTGTTGATGAACATGTCTCTTCTAGTGTGATTAAAGAGGTTTTGCTTTCGATTTTCACACTAACATACAGTGGAGAAAGAAGCGGGTTAAGGAATTAGCAACTCCTAAATCCCTTCCTACTCCCAAACTCAACAAAAATGTATATACGATTGAGAAAGATGAACATGTTTGGTATGTTTTCCCAAGGTAAAAGGAAAACCAATGGTAATGTGGTGACCCATCCATAAGGACGTAGTTGTTAGTGATGTCAAGGATGGTGATTCCGGTAATCCATCAAAGCAATTTTATTTATTTTTAAAAATGAATGAAATAATAAGTTGTGAGAACGAAAATAAAAATATGACATTTTCTATTTTATATTAGTGGTTTCAAAAAATTCCTTGAAATTTTTTGGGAGTGTGTTTGATTTTTTGTGGTGTTTTAAGGATTATTAGTCATCAAAATTAATTTGGAACAGTGATACTCTTGGTTTTCATGTTTTTGGATGCAGAAATTTAATGGGAAAGTTGGAGGAAAAAGGATTCAAGAAAGCCTCATGCTAAAGCAAGTCATCACGGCCGTGCCAGGACGCTTCAGCACAAGGGCTGATCGGGTGACACAAGGCAAGTCTGTGCGCCATGGCACAGATGAAACTGTGCAGGCACGAGGCCGTTGGGCGCAGGCACGAGGCCTACATGAGCCAGCACCAGGGCTCCTCACGCCGTATGAGCTAGACTGTGCTAGCAAGGAGGAAATGCGTGCTAGCACACATATCCATGCCCAGGCACGAGGGTGGCACACGCCTAGGATGGGCCTCTACGTGTCAGCACGGATCTGGCCAATGGATCCATCTTTCCTACCCAACTACCCAATTAAACCTCTCCTAAACCCCTATATATACCCTTCATACCTAACTCTTCTTCCTCACTTCTACTCTTCTCCCCCCAGCCGAATTCCTCTCATTATCCCTCCCAAAAACCATTTCTTTCATAACTTTGTCAATTATCCTCCGCTTCACCTCCACTATATGTTAAAAAATTTGTCTTTCCAAGCCCAAAAAACTCATTGATCACTTTCTCCAGAAAAATTACCATTTTTTCCAGAAAAATAAAGCTTTAGTTCAGCCAGATTTTGAATTTTCTCCCAAAACTCAATTTTTGGTCTATTCTGGCTGTTGGAGTTTGCTTCAAGAAGGTCTAGGAGGAGTCCCACACACTATTCAAGAAACAAAATCAGCCCAATCACCATCTTGAGGTATTTGGCCAATTTTTATTAGTTGGAAGAATTGGAGTTCTATTGTTTCTTGGATATGTGCATGCTTGAAGTTTGGGAGTATTAGTGTGATATTGGGGTTGTTGTGGGAGAATATTTTGAGTGGGGGTGTTTGGTAGGAAGCCTCGTCTTTTATTGGTGATCCTTGTTATTGTATATCATCATGCCTCGTAGACAGAGAGGGGATTCTAGTATACCTTTTATGGGGTTGGCTACACTCCGCCTAGAGCACCAAGAGTGGTACGGTCATCTTGTTGAACGACCCATCCAAGAAACTAAGTTTGTAGACATGAGCACCATCAAGGACCTCAATCTCTACAAACCAGTCCAGGTACTCTTCTGGAGGATTGGGCTTAAGGAATTCACTAAGGTGGCTGCCTCCACCTACCCTAGGTATACCTTAGAATTCCTGTCCACCATTTCTAAGTCAACTAATGGGTAGGGAGATAAGGTAGATAGCTATCGGGGGGATGATTTCATTCTTGGCAGAGCATTTTGAGCTTCTGGCGAGCAAAGACATGCGGAGACACTCTTGCTCCCGCAGTCATGAAAGAGGCAGATATGATCAAAGTAGAGGATGACATCATCCACTTGCTATACAGGGGCCAGCATTTCATGAGGCTTCCCCAAGAAGGTAGGACTGCACTGGCCAAAACCTTCTTGATACATGATTTGATCATACAGCCCGATCAGAACTCCCAAGTGATACTAGGTGTCCATATAGAGGATGATGAGCAGGGGGCGATCAAATTCTGGAGAATCCAGCACAGCCTTTCCCCCACCAACCACCAGTTCGCTCAGCGAGCCCCAGATTTCCAGCAGTTTGTGCCACCGCTTCAGTTCCCATAGTTGGTGCCTCCCGATATTTGAGCAGCCCCTAGTGCCACAATTCCCCGGTGAAGCAGGTATTTGGAGCACCGCCACTGTACCAGGGCCCTATTTATATTCAGGATAAGTCTTACCATTCTACAAGGCATTATGGCAGTGATTCTCGCAGGCATGACATCTCCTACCACTACGATAATTTTGCAGAGTCTAGCAGGCACAATGGTCGTAGGGCTCTCCGTAGGGCTCCTTCCACACCTGAGCTACCCCACCGCAGCGTATCAATCCCCTCTCAGCATGGGACAAACTCATGGCAGTACCCTCAATACGACCCATTTCGGGAGCATGACTAATGGGGTTTCCAGTCGGCATCTTCATACCATATGTGAAATCATCCACAACCACTGGAGTGGATGAAGTCATAGAGCGATGCCATCTTTGGAGTTGGACAGGATATACATAGGCTCGGCGCCCAGCTAGATTATCATGAGTGGGACACTGCACACAGGTTCGATCGAGTCGACTACAACCTTCACCACCTCAGGAAGATATGGAGACACTGCACCAACGCATGAGAGAAATCACTGAACGGCTAAGGATATCTAGGAGAGGGCTACTACCATCAGGATCTGCACGGGTAGGGGAAAGAATCCAGAATTTGGAGACAGCATTGAGCAATCTTCGGTGTTTCCAACTTTTCCTTTCACCTCAGTCACATGCATTGGGGACCATGCATGAACTAAGGCCCTATCCAGTTCGGCTAAAATGGAGTTGACTTGAGTTGAGATGAATTTATTGAAGCTGAGAAGAGTTGAGAAGAGATAAGAGTGGTTGAAGATATTTGAAGGCTATTCGCAAGGATGGTAGAAGATATTGAAAGCTATTCGCAAGAATGGTGCAAGATTAAAGGCCACGGACTCCAAAGCGTGGTAGTAGATGAAAATAAGCCCGAAAAATGCAAATTAGAAGTTCATGAAGGCCAAGAACGAAAGACAAATAAGCGATGGAATTGTAATCCAAGAATTAAACGGAGTTCTGGGAACAATCTGAGAAGAATCAACCTTTGTTGGTGGCACCGTTGGATTCGTCTTCTCAATAAATATAAAAGTGACTACAAAAACTCTTAAATCGGATTAGCGGTTCATCCACAACGGAGCAAATAAATCAGCTGGTCAGTCAGCCAGCCGGCACGATCTGGAGCACGGAGCTTATACCAGCAAGTACGGTTCGTGCAAATGGCTAGCACGGCCCGTGCACATTTTGCATGAGCCCCGCAAAGGCCTTTACACAAACTGTGCACCTTCATGCGTACTGTTACACCAGTGCCTCAAAATTACTCCCAAACGGCTAAGTATGGTTGTGGACTGTCCCATTTTGCATGGACCGATCGGTTCCATGTCCCAAAACTAAAGACCCACCCACAGGGTGTGAAAAAAACATAGGTCATGCCAATCTTCTAAGAAAAAATTACTTCCAACCTATGGGCTGCGTCAAACGACACGGGGCTCGCAATTCAAAAGTTCTGAATCAAGCACCAACCCACGGCCCATATCAGCCCGTGGGGGCCACCTTGTACAGACTGTGTCAGTCTGTGCACCCAGCCTTGCACGAGGTTGTACTGCACGTGTCAGTCTGTGGGGTCACCTTGCACAAGGCTGCACGGACCGTGTCGTGGCACACAACCCATTTTGTACAAACCTGCACAGACTGTGTTGTTTGACACTGGGCGCGCAAATTGTGGCTGCTAGGATTTTTTGGCCATTTTTGGGGCCTTTTCAAGGCCCAGTTCCCTATTACTATATATATGGACCTTTGTCTACTAGGTTTAAGTTTAATGCCCATTTTTCATCTTCAAGCGTAGGCTAGAGAGAGACAAAAAAATCTTCCTTCTCCCGAGGTTATTTTCCTTTTTTCTTTTCATTTTGCTTTTGCCCAAAAGTGTTGAATCCAGTGAAATACTTTGGGTTCACACTACCACAGAAACACCCCTCAGGCACCGGTTTTTTGGTACCTTTTTTTCAAAACCGTTGCCTAAATTAAATTAGCACCGGTTTTTTACATAGGCACAAGTGTTTTTGAAAACTGGTGCCAAAAATTTCCTGAAATTCTCCAAAATTTAGCATCGGTTTTCAAAAACTAGTGCCTATGTAAAAAAAACCCGTGCTAAAATTTTTAAAATTCAATCATCCTGCCAAATTTACCAAAATTTAGCGCCGGTTTTCAAAACCGGTGCCTAAGTAAAAAAAACGAGTGCCTATGCAAAAAAACTGGTGCTAAATTTTTAAAATTCAATCATCCCGCCAAAAAATTTAAAATTTTTGCCAAAATTTAGCATAGGTTTTCAAAAATCAATGCCTATGTAAAAAAACCGATGCTAAAATTTTTAAATTCAATCATCCCGCCAAAATGTTTGCCTAAATTTAGCACCGATTTTCAAAAATCGGTGCCTATGTAAAAAATTGGTGCTAAATTTTTTAAAATTCAATTTTCCCACCAAAATTTTTTAAAAATTCACCAAAATTTAGCACTTATTTTCAAAAACTGGTGTCTATGTAAAAAAATTGGTGCCCATCTTATTCATGAGATGGGCGCAGCTGCAAGCAGCCACTCTAAGCTAAATTATATTTTTGCTTAACTTTCAAAATCATTTACTTCTTTGGTTGATTTTAACTAATAGTTAAGTTAATTTAAACTAATCAATTATCAAGCTTTATTGACATAATATATATATATATATAAATAAGAATAAAAATGTTTGACGGTAACTAATTAACGTCCAATTCTTAATTGATTTAGTATATACAAATACAAATTTTTGAATTTAACTAATTAATGGCCCTTCCATTCACCCATACATGCCCAAATCGCAAAGTTGCAATCGAATATTATTCAATTGAATTTTGTCATCGCCAATTTCATGATTCGACAATTCCAATTTCTTGGAGGGAGCTAAGTGCAAAAGGTAAAAATATTACTCGTAACTCCAAATTGAAATCCGTTCGAACGTGGTGCTTCCATGTACACCCCCCATTTTAATTTCCAAATCCATAACGGAATATTTATCATCGATAGGGCACAAGAACATATCCACAATCCTTTCTGATTTCTCTTCCTTACTTATATGTAATCAACTCTAAGTTACTCTGGAACATCTACTAGCGCTTTCCCACAATTCACCAAAAATATATATTATTTATTATTTTTATATTCAGGTAAGAATAACAGAAATTATGTATTTCGGAGCAATGGATAATAGGGAAACACAACTTTGGGCCATAGTGTAATTTTCCAAAATTGTGTACAAGTAATCAATCTTGACTTTCGAGACCCTTCCATTCACTCATACATGCTCAAATTGCAAAGTCGCATTCGTATGTTATTCAATTGAATTTTGGCATTGCCAATTTTGTGATTCGACAATTCCAAATTTCTTGGAGGGACCTAAGTGCAAAA